>PVJN01000700.1:0-179420 GCA_004026805.1 Lasiurus borealis
TGGTTTAAACCACGGACATGCGCAAAATGGTACTAATTAACGCAAAATCATGAGACCTCATTCTATGAAGTGATGTGAGGTGTCTTAAGGCCAAGGGGCAGCAGACGTGGAGAAGAATCAGGGTTAAGGAGAACAGATGAGGAGGATCACTGTGATGATTTTTCCTTAGGGACCAGGGACCAGGGACCAGGGACCAGGGCCAGCTCCATGCTTACAGACGACCCAGCATTAGTGTCTCCACGCGAGACAGCATCCGAGAGTGAGAAGGTGATTTCACACAAGGAGGACCTTTCTCCACAAAGCCCAGTGCCAAGAGGATAAGGTAAAAAAAAAAAAGACCTGACCTTCTATACTTGGAGCCCTCAGAACTGTAATATCCCGCTGTCCTGTTAAGCACCGAGCTTGCTCATAATAACATTATTTTTAGGATTTTGTGAGCTTGACGGGAAAACAGAAGGAACGGCCCCGCATTAAATTATTCACTCGAATGACTCTCCAAATTGAAATCACAAAGATGGCAAGTCCGGAGTTGTAACTACACGGGAGCCCATTAGAAATGATTTTAGAGCCGAACGTCGCCATACGGCTCTTGTGGATCTTGATGGAGGCGGCCCAGTCATGTGGATAATGCTATGCAGATGGGGACAGTGGTGCCGGGGCCCGCTGCCAGGGCCATCGCTGTCCCCATCTACCTCTGGCACCCCGGTCCCTTTTTACAGGCTCTGGAAGGGTTGCCCGCCTCTTCATGGGGCTGGAGGAGCGTGGGCTTGGGTGGAACATGTATATGTGGCCTTAGCTATCCTCCTGAAGAGAGGCCTTCTGCTGTGAGACCACGTGATTCATGGACAAGGTCATTGCCTGCCAAGATGTAGTCAGATGTTAGGCTTCTGTCAGCACAGGGGCTGGGGGACCCCGTGGGAGAGCCCAGGCACATTCAGTAGCTCAATGTAGAGTTGTATCTCTGTGGCTTCTAATAACATATTAAATGGTCACATTATTTTCACTGTTAGGAAACATCTTTTCTTATATCTCATCTTAATCTTTCCTCTTTTCACCTGAAATCCAGATCCTTTAGGGGATGGAAAGACATAAGGCTGTTGGCGAAGGCTGCCTCAATGGAGATTTCAAAGGAATGGTCAGCCCGGCTGGCATGGCTCAGTGGTTGAGCGTCCAGCTGTGAACCAGGAGGTCACGGTTCTATTCTGTTCAGGGTTCTATTCTGTTCAGGGTTCTATTCTGGGTTGCAGGCTAGATCCCCATGTGGTATGTGCAGGGGGGCACCCAATCCATGATGCGATTCTCTCTCATCTTTGATGTTTCTATTTCTCTCTCTGTCTTTATCTCCCTTTCTCTCTGAAGCCAATAAAAATATTTTAAAATAAATGAATAGAAGGAGTGTGTCACACAACTTTCTTGTAGGAAAAGGGGTGCCTACTGGTTCACAACCACCAGGGGCCAATGTTTCCAGTCTGAGGGACTCACACTTTGCTAGGAGGACCTTCCCTCTCTGCACTGAAGTCATCTCGGGACATGACCATCTGCATGAGACACATTCTGGACCAATATTCCAAACTGAATTTTACTTCCAAATATTTTGTAGCTCAGGAGCAGAAGACATGGTAAAATCTGGTTCATTAAACATTTTAGATGACATCCACTCCAAAAATATTTTCATTCCATCTCTTAAAAAAGTTGGTTCTATGACAGGAGAGGATGGAGCCATAGAGACCTGTACTGAGCTGGGCTTGCCTTTCACTGGAGATAATCCACTGGGAACCTGCTGGTCAGCTCCAGCAGCAGGAACAGACATGGAATCATGTTCCCTGGACACGGGGTCTCTGCTACAGCCGCCTGTCACCTCATCCTTTCAGCCTGCTGGTGCCACCGTTTTGTCCCGATCTCTTCCCATACATCAACCAGGAAGATCATCCTACAATAACATTGAACTTGCATTCCCCCTGCTTAACCTTTCTGGGCTCCCCATAGCAGGGACCCCCAATCCCGAATGTGAACCACTGTGGGTGTTTGTGTGGACTCCTGTCCCACCAATTTTCATCCTAGGATTTAACCATCATGCCCTGGCCATAGTGGTTTTCTTTTCTTTTTTTTTTCTTTTTAAATATATTTTATTGATTTTTCACAGAGAGGAAGGGGGAGAGATAGAAAGTCAGAAACATCGATGAGAGAGAGACATCGATCAGCCGCCTCCTGTACGCCCCACAGTGGAGATGTGCCACAAGCAAGGTACATGCCTCTGACAGGAATCGAACCTGGGACCTTTCAGTCCACAAGCCGACACTGTCCACTGAGCCAAACCGGTCTTGGCGATAGTGGTTTTCTTTCTGCCCTTTGAACTTTCACCTCCCTGAAATGTTCTTCTCAAATGTACACCATGCTAATTCCCACTGACCTTTTCATTCCAGCTTAAATATCACTTCCTTCAGGAAAGTTTTCCTGACACATCTGTGAATCAAATAGCTGGACCCTCCCCACTGTAACCCTTATGCTGATCCGATTCTCTCTCACAGACACTGTATTCACTGCTTCCTTAACGATGGGCAGGGAGAGAGATGGTTCTGTGCTTGGCGGGTTAATATTAACCTCCCCTCAGGGACCGTAAATGCCAGGAGGATGCTCGTGATATTCACCACTCCGCACCCAGGGCCGAGCAGAGTGTCTGCACAGGACAGGGGCTCAGTGATTACTAGGGTTTGCTGTTCAATGACTGAGTGTCTGATCTCTCTCTGAGCTTCTGCTCTTCCTGAGGATTGACCTAAAACTTAATTCTCTTACCCACTCACTTTGCATCTACTGCAGACCTGGCATTTTTAATTTATTTTTATTTATTTATTTTTAATATATTCTATTGATTTTCCACAGAAGGAAGGGAGAAGGATAGAGAGCTAGAAACATCAATCAGCTGCCTCCTACACACCCCCTATTGGGGATGCGCCCGCAACCAAGATACATGCCCCTGACCAGAATCAAACCCGGGACCCTCCAGTCTGCAAGCCAATGCTCTATCCACTGAGCCAAACAGGTTTTGGCGAGATCTCGCATTTTTTAAATGTTAAATTCTTATTTTCCAGAAAGTGTATGTAGTGGGTTGAATAGTAAAATCCTTGCCAAAATTTATATCATTCTGGAACCTCAGACTGGAACTTTATTTGGAAATAGGATCTTTGCAAATGTAATGAAGGATCTTAAGATGCCATCATCCTGGGTTTTGGGTAGACCCTCCATACAGTAAATAGAGGAGGGAATCCTGAGAGACACACACACACACAAGGGAGGAGGTGTGAAAAGAGGGAGGCAGACCCTGGAGTGATGCAGCCACAAGCCAAGGAATGCTGAGGAGTGCCAGGAGCCCCCAAAGTGGGGAGAGGTAAGGGAGAGTTCCCCCCTAAAGCTCTCAGAGGGGGACTGGGCCTTCTGACATCTTGATGTGCAACTTCTTTCTCTACAGCTGTGAAAAGAATAAATGTCTGCAGCTGTCAGACAACCAGCGTGTGGTCCTTTGTGATGACAGCCTTAGAAAACGAACACTGTGTTCCAAGGTAATGGTGTCAGTCTCTAACCTCTGTGACCTCCTTGCTGAAGGAGGAACTGACCCAGAGACCAGGACCCATATGTAGTGAGCCAGCTCACAGATGCACTGACACACTCACAGACCACGACAGAAAGAGCGCCTCAGAATTAAAGGGGTCTGAACAGGGGATGTGGTGCAGCGTCCCCACCATACAAGCGCTCTGCAGAGCATCCTTTCCAGATGGTTCCCTGGCCTTTGCTAGATAACAGGAAGCTCACCACCCCTTAGCGCTACACAGAGCGGTGGAACTTACCAGAGAAGCAGTGTGCAGGCCTGGAACCCACAGCAGACAAACACTGCACTGAGGGCTACAGCTGCCACGTGTCCTAACAGATTCACAGAAGCAAAGCTGCTCCAAGCAGCGGTGACACTGGTTCAAATGCTGAGCAAACCTCGCCCTGTCTTCCTTACACGGAATTCCAGTATTGCCAGAAAGAAATACCAGAACTGTTATTCAGTGACATACTTTCCTCTCTGTCCAAATTCTTTTTTTTAATATATTTTATTGAGTTTTTACAGAGAGGAAGGGAGAGGGATAGAAAGTCAGAAACATCGATGAGAGAGAGACATTGATCAGCCGCCTCCTGCACGCCCCACAGTGGAGATGTGCCCACAAGCAAGGTACATGCCCGCGACAGGAATCGAACCTGGAACCTTTCAGTCCGCAAGCCAACGCTCTATCCACTGAGCCAAACCGGTCTTGGCTCTGTCCAAATCCTTGAGGCAACTAAACCACAGAGTTAATTTATATACTTGTGACCCACAACCCTGTCAAATGGAAGCAAATCAACTCAGACTTACTGAGCCCGTTTGGGGGGAGGGAGGGAGGGTTATATGTTTTCATGAAGCAAAGCACAGACTCAGCAAAGGGGGTCAGTTATAGCAGAGTGCTCCCTGAACCCCAGTTCCCAAATCCTACCCGTAGGGCCTGCCATCAAGTGAGAATCAGCACCTCCTCAGCATCCTGAGCCCCATCACCTCCTCTTCCAGCCACCGATACCCCAACGCCAGCCGCTCTCACCACTTTTAACTCTTTACATTAAGTTGTGCTGTGCCGGAAAGCAAACATTGTCTCACTAATAGAGAGATGTGGACAGGAGACCAGAAGGCTGGTCAACCTTCATTGCTCTGAAAGGTCAGAGCTCATCACTCACAGTTTAGTGGAAACATGGTTAGCAGAAGCAGCCTCTACCTGTTTGTCTCATGTGAATTTCTGTTCTTGGAATTTCCTACCAAAAGGTCATGGGTGCATCTCATAGTCTTAATAAAAGGAATAGCAAGGCCAGAGCAGAGGGTAGTTCTACTAGAGGAAGACTCCTGCCTGGCCCCCCAATATCGCCAAATTAATGCTTTTCTAGTCTCTCTTTTCATTTCCATGCAGCCTCCTCCAAAACCAAAACCCTGAACTGGGAAACCCTGAACCACTTGGGACATAAAAGAGATTCCCACAGAGCTGTTTTTTATTTTGTCTTCTTCTCAGAAGTAGAATATACAAAGCATAAAACTGGCCGTCTTCATCATTTTAAAATGTACGATTCAGGGGCATGCAGAGGTCGCCTGTGTTGGGATTGGATATACAGGGAGTCACACAGAACGTGCTTTTGTGTATGGTTTCTTCCATTTGCATCATGTTGTTTCTGAAAAGACAGGAAGTCCCTGTCTCTTTCAGTGTCTTATCCATGGAATGACAGCACAGCGACACGCTCACGTGGGCTCCGGGGTTGAGGCCCTGGAGACCTTGCTGTCCATGACACCTGAGGGTCGCGGGCCTTTCCCAGGACTCCCTGCCTGACCACCTGCCCTCTGTGGCAGCTTCACGGCCTGTGGTTTCTGAGCTTTGGCTGCAGCCACTGAAAGGGACATGGTAGCTGCCAGCTTGCTGGGCTGGAGGTGACAGAAGCCCAGGCGTGGAGGGACCTGCCCTTTCTGGAACAAACCAGGTGGGGATTCTTCATTGAAACCAGAAGAAGGAAGAGTGACCAAGGCTCATCTGTGATCACAGTGTCGCTGAAACACAAGTTGCCCTAGAAACCGTGCCCCTGATGGATGGGAGCTGATCCAAGGTCATGGGCCATGCAGCTCAACGACCTAATAGGGAACACCGTTATGTAGCTCTATGGTCCCGTTCCACTAAATACCGCAGTGCCCGCTGGGAACTAGCCTTGCTCCTTCCCCTTACAAATCTAGACAACTCTTGGCCCACCTGCCAAAGCTTCATGGACATTTGCTCCCTGGCGCCCTCTTGTGGTCAGCTCTCCCTGGGGCCAGGCTTCCTCTCTGGTTTGACAGACAGAAGAGGCAGCCGCTCTGCAGGGCGGGGACAGAAGTTTAATACTCTGGTCCTCTGTCACTTGTCATCCTGTTCAGATTCCCATCTGGGAGCCCATTCTCTGCTCTGGTTGTGACCCCTGGATGCCTTCTTTCAAGCAGGATCAGGAAGCATCAAGGTTAGTAAGCTTCCAGAATGGTGGTTCTCAACCTGTGGGTCTTAACCCCTTTGGGGGTCGAAGGACCGTTTCACAGGGGTCGCCTAAGACCATCAGAAAACACCTATTTCCCATGGTCTTAGGAACCAACACACCGCTCCTCAGTGTAGCAAAGTGTAGCCATGTAGTTTACTGTTGTCATATGAAGACTGTTGCCCATGCTACACCACGATTCAAGACAACATTTCATTTATTTGAAATTAGAAATAAATATTTCACAATATATAACTACATATTGTTTTTGTGATTAATCCCTATGCTTTAATTATGTTCCATTTGTAACAATGAAAATACATCCTGCCTATCAGATATTTACATTACAGTTCATAACAGTAGCACAATGACAGCTATGAAGTAGCAACGGAAATAATGTTATGGTTGGGGGTCACCACCCCATGAGGAACTGCCTTAAAGGGTCTCGGCATTAGGAAGGTTGAGAACCACAGTTCCAGAAGGAGAAAGGGTCGCCTCTGACTCAGACAGAAGGCTCTGAGAAAAGGAAGGAAGTAGGGTCACAGCACATGTGAAGAGGATGATGGGGCGCTAGGACATGGTCGCGGTGAGTGCTGTGCCAGCACAGAAGACGTGGCAACATCTTTGCTAGAACAGTCCGATGCCCAGTCCCGTCCGCATCACTCTCGCCTGCCGGTGCAGCCCGTTCCTGACAGCCACCGAGCCGCATGCACCAGGGCAATCACGTGGGGCTCTTAAATTGGGCATCAATACCGATTTATCTTCACCACCCGACACACAAAGGACCCAGCCTGGCCCGAGACTCCCACCCTCCATCGTAAGCCATGTGTGTGTGTGACTCCAGAGGTGTCACCGCGCAGCTGCCACCGCCGTGGCCCATTAATGTCCCGGGGAGCTTCCTGTCTGTCCAGCCGTGGTGTCAGGCGCACTCCCGCCCCCTCCCTGTCCATCACAGCGTGGCAGGTGAGCAGGCGGCCGGCGTCAGATGGCGGGGCCTGAGGAAGCCGGGGTTCACAGGTGCAGCCCGTGTCAACATGACAGATTGCTCGCTTCATATGTAAAGGAGGGAGGCGAAGGGGGCCCCCTGGGATCTCGGGGCTCTGCAGCCGGCAGGCCTAGCCCGAGGGCACGGGGCCAGCCAGCCAGTCAGCCAGCCGGCCAGCCAGGGCCCCTGTGGAGTGGGGTGGGGGGGGGACTCAGCAAACAGCGACCCGAGACCAGCTGAAGGCCCCTGCCCTGCACCTGGTCTCTGGTTCTCTCGGGATCATGGGGTCCCAGAGAGGGAAACTTCCTCCCTCCCCGATGAGGGAAACTGACATGGATCTGGTCCAGACCTGCGCATCCCCAGGGTTGCCAAGGAAACCCCAATCACCCCCTCCGAAGCCAGGACTCCTTCTCCTGCGCCCGCAGTCTCCACATGCAGAGAAAGTAGCTCTCTCAAGCGTGAAGCTGGACAGAAAGCCAGCGGGCGGCTGGGTGGGGCAGTGGGTGGCACATGTCGGTTCTGTGGGAACCTGGGCACAGCCAGCATACCGGCCTGCAGCAGCCCCCGCTGAGGAGGGCTGGGTAATTGGGGTCCAGGATGGCAGGGGCTGGCTGCGGCCCCCAAAGTGAGCCTGCACGCAGCACTGTTCCATGACAGTATGTACTTCCCATGATGGGAACGGTTTGCATCTCTATTCCCAGGGTCTCCCTGCTCTCACCAAAGGCAGCATCAGAGGATTTTACACCTAAAATAATTCTTATTCTTAAGAAAGAAAAGCTGAAACTGGAGGGAGAGGGGAGTAAATGATGTGTTTCTCCCTCCTATCCATCTTTGCCCACCCCCCCAAAAAAAAACAAATAAAAATAAAAAGAGAGCCGAGACTGGTTTGGCTCAGTGGATAGAGTGTTGGCTTGCGGACTGAGGGGTCCCGGGTTCGATTCCGGTTGGGGGCATGTACCTTGCTTGCAGGCACATCTCCACTGTAGGGCATGCAGGAGGCAGCTGATCGATGTCTCTCTCTCATCAATGTTTCTGACTTTCTATCTCTCTCCCTTCCTCTCTGTAAAATATCAGTAAAATATATTTTAAAAGAGAGAGAGAGAGAGAGAGAGAGAGCGCATGAGATAGGGAAAGTATGGAGGAAGGGGAGAGAGAATAGAATTCTCATTAACACACTATCAACCTGGAAAAAGTCCGTAAGTAACACATAATCATCCAGTCCTTCTAACGGAATAACTGGGACCTAATCATATCAGCCATGCAGCAGGGGCCTCAGGAAGGAGCGTGCCTACAAATAATCAGAATTCACACGGAGGAGACGTGCCCATTAAAGTCTTCAGTCACCCCCTCACCCTCCATGAGTGCCATTCCTTTTCCCAACCCAGAACCTTCCCTTCCAGCTCAGCACACCATGCTCTTTCAGGTCTAAACAGGCTTCAGACGGGCGATCTTCCACAAAACGTTATGGAGCTAATCTTAATGCTTTGTGCTCCTAAACCAACCGCATTCTTCCTTGCTCGCTCCCTTTCTGGCTTTGTCTGTCAGGGGGGGTTTATGTAGTTATCAACGTGAGGTTCCCCGAAATTGTCAGGTTAATAATGCAATGTGGCCGAAGCCTCTCCCAGAGGTGTGTGTTACGGGAAACGTGGCGGCGGTCCCTGAAGGGTGTAAGTGCTCCCTCGCATGCACCCTGAGCTGGGACAGACTGGTTTAGCATCTCTGCTCTGCCTCTCACTGGTCGTGTGTCCTCAGTGTTGCCATCTGGTAAGTGGGGACAATCATGGCCTTTACCAGGTGCATCCATTGCCAGGATCACACGGGACACATATGATGTGTGCAGGACTCTGCCAGGACAGAGGGGTGTCAGAGTGGTGTTTAGAGGTTGCTCCTTTTTTTTTTAAATGTATTTTTCTTCATTTTTTTATGGAGAGGAAGGGAGAGGGATAGGAAGTCAGAAACATCGATCAGCCGCCTCCTGCACGCCCCACAGTGGAAATGTGCCCGCAAGCAAGGTACATGCCCCCGACCGGAATCGAACCTGGGACCTTTCAGTCCACAGGCAGATGCTCTCTCCACTCTTTTTTTTTTAAATATTTTTTATTGATTTTTTTTTTACAGAGAGGAAGGGAAAAGGACAGAGAGTGAGAAACATCCATGAGAGAAACATCGATCACGCGCCCTCCTGGGGATGTGCCCGCAATCCAGGTACATGCCCTTGACCAGAATGGAACCTGGGACCTTTCAGTCCGCAGGCTGACGCTCTATCCACTGAGCCAAACTGGTTTCGGCTAGAGGTCGGTCTTAAACAGACTTAAAGTCACCAGATCTAGAGTCCGGGTAGTCAAATCCTCCTAGGACCCACCCACTCTGCTTTCAGCCTTTCTTTCCACCCGAACTTGCAGTACCGGCCCGCGCTGGCTGAGAGCTGAGAGTGCGCTGTGATTATGCACATCTGGCCAGCAGGGACCGCGTGCCTGCTCGCATGACGCTCAGCACCACGCCACGTGCAATGAACAACCCTTGCACTCCCGTCCTGATGATGATGATGATGACAGCGGAGCACCGCTGGTAACGGCGAGGACATGAAAAATAGCCTGAGATCCCTAACCCGCCGAGGAGGGGCGTCTCTGCCTGGCGCTGGGCCCGAACACATAAACACCCTCCTCTCCAGCGCAGCTGCCATTAAACACGTCCCCGCAGGAAGCTGAACGGGAAAGATCAATCAAGTGCTTGGGGCTGGCCTGGGGAGGACTGCACTGGCCTGGGGAGGACTTCCCGTCTTCTTCTCACTGCAGAGGCGGCTTCAAGACAGTAGCAGGCCATTCAGGTCCCTCAGGGCCGACCCGGTGGCTAGGGTGGGGTCTTAAAGCTTTATCTCCCTCGATTTAGGGGGTTTCGGATGCTCTTTCTTCTGCTCTCTCTTCCTGGTGGTGATGAAAGTTCAAAGTTCAGTTTTGAATGGGTCTCTGGTTTCCATGGTTTTTGAGCTCCTTGGACTTGGCTTTGAACCCAGGAAGCCAGCACTGTGAGCCCTGCCAGTGGAGGCTAAGCATTTTCTCCCGCTGCCTCGTTTCTAACGGGTCAGAGTTAGGCCAGTTACAGAGAAGGCGTCCCCAGGGGAAGACCTGACCCAGAGACGCCCGAAGACTTGGGCAGCAACTCCCGCCTGCCCAGCCTCTCTGCTGACAGAACTTCCAGAAACTTCCTGGCGAGGTACGGACGTGGTGATGTGCCCCAATGCCTCTCTCTATGAAGTAGGAAAATTAATTCAAAAGTCGAGAAGATGGAATGGAATGAGCTCTGTTTTCCCTTACAGGATAAAGAATGAGAGTTGGATGAGTTGAGAACAGCCATGGAAATACATTTATTTCAGGGGTGACCACTTCCATTCTGATGGTGAGGATGAGGAGGAGGAGGATAAGAATGAGGAGGAGGAGGAGGAGGAGGAGGAGGAGAGGAAGAGGAGGTGCCACCATCTGCCTCCTCCATTGGGACCCACCTCCTCTGCGCGAGGCAGTGGAGATGCCGGGACTGACCTCCTCTGTGCGGCACAGAGTCGTGGGACCCCCAGGCCTCACCACACATAGCAGCCACTGGACCCCACCTCTGCTGTGCGTGCAGCCATCTTGTGATGACCATCTTGTGGCTCTGTGAGGGCGTGATGCCACCTAGACTATTATTAGTACAGATAAGGTCACAGTACAGGATGGCTGGCACAGGGGTGGGAGTGTCTATTTTAGACGGCAGTTTTCCATCTGTCCTACAATCGAGCTGTAGCTTCCATGTGCTCACTGGCAGGACATTGGTAACTGGGATTCTGTTAGAGGCCAGAGAGTATTTCCAACCGATCAAGTAAAGTCTCCTGGAGAGAAGCTCCCTCCTCTGTAAACCCTTATTCCTAGGCAACATCCTATCTCCTCTCCTCCAGCCCAGGACATTGGGGTGGGACAGAGAAGGTGCCCCTGGGAAGAAAATGCTTATCTAAGTCACATCTAAGGTCACACCAAAGTAGCTTCTCTTTTCCATGTGCTCAACCACATGCTTGTTTATGGTGAAAAATGTGAAAAGTCATGGTAAAGTATGAAGAAGAAAATTAAAATCACAATCTCATGCAGCAAGAAGAAGATTGCAATTAACACCCTGGTGTGTCTCTTGGTAGAGATTTCTCTCTCTCTCTCTCTCTCAAACACACACACATACACACACACACAAGTTCACACCGCACATGGTGGATTTTTATGATGTTACATTTGTCCACTTAACATTACATCACAAGTATACTCACTTGTACAACAAACTACTTTGAGGATATTTTAGGCACAAAATGTTCTCTCGTATAATTAGAGCACACTTCTTTAATCAGCCAGTTCCATATGGGTGGCACTCCAGACTGTACTCCCAAATTTCCACTGTTGTTAAAAATGCAGCTGCAACAGCATCTCTCTCTCTCTCTCTCTCTCTCTCTCTCTATCTTTATATATATATATATATATATATATATATATATATATATATATATATATATATATATATATATATATATATATACACACACACACACATATATTCATTTCACATCTTTAATTATTTCCTTAAAATAGATTCCAGTGAGAAATACTGGATCAAGGGGGAGGGTCACAAACATTTTTAACGCCTCTGATAAAATTGCCAAATAGATTTCCAGAAACTTCGCCAGGGAACAATAATCTCACCGGCTGCATCCGAGAAAGCCTGGTCCGCTACCTTCTCAAGAGCACGCACGCATTATTCCCCTTTAATTGTTATTTCAACAGTTAAAAAAAAAAAAACCTACCTCACCGCTATTAAAAATCTTATTAATTTTTTTATTCACTGAATTGAAAAAGCCTCTATGTATTATTCATTCATACGACTTCTTTCCTGTGAATAGTAAAACTCGCATAAAATTGGGCCGTGTTTTAATGGAGTTTGAATTTATTCTTTAATTCACGGTATAACAGTTTTGCCGGATAAGGGTTTTTCGGTTCCTCAATGGCAGTATTCATCCAGGGAACATACTTAACCGACTGATACCGGAGTTTAAAATCAAGTGACCGTGGCCCGTGTTCTGTAGAAACATCTGGAGCTGGGAGAGGCAAAGATGGTGCTGAGGGGTCACCGCTAGGGTGAAACCGAAGAGGACAGCGGAAGTGGCTGCCTGGCACAGTGACGGTGACCCCAGGAGGGCTCCCTTCCCGTGGCAGAGGTCTCACTGCCCACTGGCCTTGGCCTCCGGGCCTCTGCGCCCCCCTGAGCAGAACTTGCCCCTGAGACATGCCTTCGATCTCCCCATTTCCCGCTTGTTAGCACCACTCTGCTTTCCCCACCCATTCTAATCTCTAGTACAGTGGTACCTTGAGATATGAGTTTAATTCGTTCCGTAACCTTGAGGCGTGGGAAACTATGAGACGCTCAAGTCGCAGTAAACTAGTGTGCAGCCAGCCAGATCCGCGCGATGACTCCTATTTCAAATGTTGCTCATATTTCAAAGCAAAAATCGCTCGCTCGACAGCTCGTATCTCAAAAATCTCATATGTTAGGGCACTCGTATCTCGAGGTACCACTGTATCACTTTTTAAACACATTTGAACTAGGCGGCAATTTAGGATGTAGACCATCAGTCTTTCTGGACAACGAATAGCACTACACCTTGGAACATAACCTTGGACGTGAACAGATCTGAAAAAATGATTATGCCATGCACTGTGATTTCCTTAGTCCCAGTACATGTGAGTTCGGAGAATGAGTTTTCCAGACCAACTGTGTACGTAAGCGAGAAACGTTTGACAGAAACCCCACCCTTTCTGGGTGAACGTCATCAAGCATGCGTATCAAATGGACTGTGTGTTCAGTGATGGACACGCAACAAGAATTCTTTCCTTTCAAATACAACCCCCCAAAGCCGTATTTAAGGAGCATCAGGATTTCTAACTCTCCTCCAGCTCTCTCGCCTCCTCGATTCATTTCCCCAGAAATCCATTTGGGGGTCGCTGACAACTTTAATGACCCTGTTGGCAAAGCAGGGATTTTCAGGGATCATAATTCACGTGAAGATTGCCATGTTCATCTGAGCAAGAGGTAACTGTCCCCTCTTCCCCCTGGGAGAGGGGCAGATAGGCAACAACCTGAGAAAGCGGCGAGACAAGTACTGATGATGGCGTAGGCACTCCGGTCTTGTCATTTCACAGTCCCACTTTGCATCGCATAATTATGTATGCGGATCCTGGGGGAGGATGCCAAGGGCACAGCTGTGGAGACAAAGCCCAGGATAATGTCACCACCTGGGAATCGAGTGCCCCAAAGCTCCCCATTGAGATGCGTGAAGGGCACTAGAGGTGTGATTAGTCAAAAATGAGGGCCGGAATGGAATGGGCCAGACTGCTATAGATCCCCCAGCTCAACAACAACAATAACAAAGACAAGGGAAGAAGATTGAAATGGCATTCCCAACTTCTACTGCAATAGACACAAAAGGGGGAATGGCAGGATCAACCAGGAAGCCATGTGCCTGAGGGCATTCAGGACCTAAAGAACAAGAAGGCTAGTGTGACAAAGAAAGGCACAGGCCAGCCTGTTTCATGGTGATGGCTGGGAGCTGTTTGCAGGTAGAGAGAGCAGGCAGGGAGAGAGAGCAGGGCAGGGAGAGAGAGAGCAGGCAGGTAGAGAGAGCAGGGCAGGTAGAGAGAGCAGGGCAGGTAGAGAGAGCAGGGCAGGTAGAGAGAGCAGGGCAGGTAGAGAGAGCAGGCAGGTAGAGAGAGCAGGGCAGGTAGAGAGATCAGGCAGAAAGAGAGAGCTGGGCAGGTAGAGAGAGAAGGGCGCTTACTCCATTCCCCACGCGGCCTCAGCACCTTCTGGTGCTTCCAAAGCAGCTCAGCTCCTGAGCGGAGGCCTTCAATCGCCATCCTCAGTGAGGAAAATCTCAACTGCCAGGCCAAGAGAAAGACCTCTCTTACAGCCAAAGATAATTGGAAACGTCTCTACGTGATTTTCTTTTAAAAGTGACTGTGTGCAGAAAACTAATTATTAACTGTTGTTGAAAGCCTCCGCATTCATTTGTTAAGTCAGGACCTCAATTTGTAAATAAACCAATTGTCAGCTGTCATCATAATTTTTTTTTTTTTTTTTTTTTTTACAAATGGGCTATCCATGTTATAAGGGCGCAGAGCAGATAATGAACTGCGTTATGGAAAAAATAAACTGTTTATTCGTTGTTGAGATGACAAATAATTATTACATCTGAATTTTGTCATGGACAAGGGTGGAGAGTTCATGTGGATTTGACAGAAACTTGAAAAAATATCACATTACAGTTATACAATTCTCTCTTGCCTGTGAAATACTTTTTAGACCTACATTAATTAAAAAAATATTTTATTGATTTTAGAAAGGAAGGTCGGGGGGGGTAGAGAGAGAGAGAGAGAGAGAGAGAGAGAGAGAGAGAGACAGACATCAAGGATGAGTATCATTGATCGGCTGCTTCCTGCACTTTCAGGATAAGTAAGAATTCAAGTAGTGAGGCTACTATAGCTCTGGCATCAAGAAGGAGCACCAGATTCTGTTAAATAAAAATAATACTAAAAAGAAACCACTAACTATATTAGCCAAGTCAAGGTGAAAACACTTGGGAAGATTTTTAAATACAATATAGATGTACATGATGGTATGGAAGAAGGGATTTCCGCCATTGCGCTAAGTCCTTATCAAAAGTGACCATACGTTGCTTAACTAGAAAATCTCCAAAACAATGCTAGGCATCGATCAGAGGCTGTCATAGACACAGCACACCATGGCCAATGAACTTTACCATGACAATGTCTTTGCTATCCAGAGATTTGTACGGGTTGTTTATTAAATCCCACGGGAGCAATATGTAATCGTGCACCTGCAATGCTGATCAATCGATATTATGTACGACTCGGGGTCACCATGCCTGTACTTTAAGGGGCACAGCTGCAGGCACAATTACTCTCTTCCTTGCAAACTCTTAAGTGCTTTCATTTTCAGAATCTTTGAGCGTCTATAAGCTGATGCTGGCAGTTGACGCAGGAAGAATTCATCTATGTCTTACGATACCAACTATATTTCTCGGTAATTTTATAGGAGAGACTCAACAACTACTCGTTGCGATTGGGAAGAAAGTGATGTGTAGGCTAGAAACAGTCAAGTGTACACTCATGCTCATGGGAAAAATGCATTCCTATGAAACTATATTAGACAGCCCTTCTCTATGAGACAATCTTTGTACATGATAGAAAAAAAAAATGAGGCAGAGGCCAGTGGGGGAAATTTTCACATCGAAAGTAGAGACGGCGAGACATAAACTGGATGAGGAATAAGGGAAAATTTGATCTGAAAACTACAGAGAAAAGAAATGTACATGTGTGTATTCTCAGAAAGAGAATAATGCGAAAAAGTAACTTACAGAACAAAACTCTATATCTGATGAGGTTGTTGTTGTTGTTGTTTTTTTGCATAAGCAGCTTACTGTGAGGCTTAAAATTATAGACTGATCACTGAAAGGAAAACTGAAAAGTAAATTTCTTCACACTTAATTTACACATGAGGAAACTCTCAAATTTATCTGAAGCGATGGAGACACTTCAAGGAACCGAATTAACAACTCTGTGAACATACTGACAAACACTGAACTGTGTATGTGAAATGGGTGACTTGGGTGGCATGTGAATTATATTTCCATAAAGCTGTTAAAAAAAAAAGACACAACTGGGAATATGGGACAAGAATTTATCTGGTGAATTCCAAGTCAGAGAAAAAAGTAATAGTATTATAATCAGATCATGATACCAAATAGCAAAATGTAAAACCACATGAACTTTTGCACTGCCTCACACTTCAGGGTGCAGATCTTTCTCTCTCAGACACCACCAAATGCTAGTATGTGCCATGGTGTCTGCTCAGCACATTGGAGGAATTCACCAAAAAAAAAAAAAAAAAAAAGCTGTATTTCACTTGTCATTGTCCCCAAACCAGTGACATTTTGATTAGTGGATTTATGAATGATCAGAAATCCCTAGGCATGAGTAACAATTATTTTCCAGTTCTTTCTCCGAAAGGGGCTGGGATAATTATAGTGGTAACATCTGACTTGTCATCACTACTGCCATCACAGTCAAACCAGGGGTACGAGAAGGGTCGGGTCCTGATCGTCAGCTTTCCCAGAGAAAATTACTGAGCCGAGCTCCACGGCCACACGGGGTTTCCGTACATGATCCCCCTGCAGGAAGCCATTCCTAGCCTGGTGGCTGCATAGGTATTTGAGGGGAAGGTCTCTAAGATGGTTCTAGATATTTGTGCTCTAAGAGCTCTGAAACCCACAGCTGCAAAGTTTGCCTGTAAACCTCACACTCTTCAAAAACTCACATTTTCTCATTCTGTATACACATGGACAATTTTACTCAACACTATGTTCTAATTTTGTGAATTTATTTTCCTTTTATAGAAGTGGTTCTCAACCTGTCGGTCGCGACCCCTTTGGGGTCGAACGACCCTTTCACAGGGGTTGCCTAAGACCATCGGAAAACACCTATTTCCCATGGTCTTAGGAACCAACACACTGCTCCTCGGTGTAGCAAAGTGTAGCAATGTAGTTTACTGTTGTCATATGAAGACTGTTACCCATGCTACACCACGATTCAAGATAAAAATTTCACTTATTTATAATTAGAAATAAATATTTCACAATATATAATTACATATTGTTTTTGTGATTAATCACTATGCTTTAATTATGTTCCATTTGTAACAACGAAAATACATCCTGCATATTAGATATTTACATTACAGTTCATAACAGCAGCAAGATTACAGTTATGAAGTAGCAATAAAAATAATTTTATGGTTGGGGGTCACTACAACATGAGCAACTGTATTAAAGGGTCGCGGCCTTAGGAAGGTTGAGAACCACTGTTTTATAGTGATCCATAGGGAAAAACACCCGTTCATTGAGTTAGTTATTCATTCATTCATCCAAGCACACGTAACTAACTCCACCTGGCTTGGTCCTGTCCTAAGGATGGTCATGCCACTCTATTTCCTATGTTCCGGAAGAGTCGCTTTTAAAGACCCTCACCTTTTAGGTAGCTGACAATCTATATTTTTAAGAACCTGGGATGATGGTAAAACAAGAGGGAGAAAAGTTGCCAGTGGAGTTGGAAAAAAGGACCAACTCTGTAGACCATCATCTGGCAATCAAGGTGCTCAACAGAAAGTCAGGGCCTTCATTAGGTTAAAAAATGGGAAAATCTCACATATTCCTCTTCCCCATTGGAGATTCTTTCTTGCAATAGGTCAGCTCTGATGCTGATAAATTCTTTAATGAGGCAGAAATAAATTAATGTGCTTCCCGAAGTTAAAGAATGAAAGAGAAGCCCAGCTGGCATGGCTCAGTGGTTGAGCATAGACCTATGAACCAGGGAGCCATGGTTCGATTCCCCACTAGGGCATATACTCAGGTTGTGGTCTCAGTTCCCATTGTAGAGCATACAGGAGGCAGACAATCAACTAATCTCTCTCATCATGGATGTTTCTCTCTCTCTCTCCTCACCCCCCCTTTTCTCTGAAATAACATATAAGGCCAGAATGGAATAGGCCATGGTTAACATTAGGGAGTAAGGAAATGTACTGGTTCCCTAAAATAGGTATTTTTCAAATGTCTAATTGTCCTTGGGATTTGGAGAGAGTTGTGCTAAAAGCTTCAAACAGATTAAAACAAAAATGCAGTATCCTGATAAATGCACAAACTGAAGAATAAAGTTTTGGGAGAAACAAAGATGGTGGCATAGGTGACTACCTAAACTGCTACCCTGCACAATAATTTCAAAACTACAATTACATATACATATAATGGAAGAACAAACAATTCTGGAGAAGCTCCACATTAATGAATCCAGTACAAATGTCAGGGATTTCTGAACACTGAATGTGTTTCACATTGTTAAAAAGTGGGCTACTGTATGTAGGCTGAAGGATTTTGAATAATTTGGTTAACTTTAGGGAGTAAGGAAATGTACTGAATCCCTAAAATAGTATTTTTCAAATGTCTAATTGTCCTTGGGATTTGGAGAGAGTTGTGCTAAAATGCTAGCTCAAGAAAAAATTGTAAATATTCTCTCTTGTTTTGTGTTTTGAGAAGACTGTGCGCTTATACCAGAGCTATGATAAGGTCACTCATGCTTTGTTACTGCTCAGGGATAGTGCCCCCTCCCTCTCAGCTGATCTTTGCCCTTGATTTCTAATCACTTTATTCCTTCCTAAGGATTTCGTTGGATTCATTGCTTGGTAGACCAGAGTGAGAGAGCACAAGACAATTCAGCCTAGTCCTTCTTAAAGTTTAGGAGTGGTTCCTAGACTTTGATTTCTACCTTTCTTCCAAAATTAGTCTCAATTTCACAGAGCTATGTAAGGTAGGCAATCTTACTGTAAGAGTGTGAATTCAAATTAAACTCAAAACCAAGAGCAGATGATACTCTTTAATTATAATGAAGAAAAAAATATAAGAAAATATAAGAAGGTGCCTGTTACATCTAAAATAGATTCTTAATCATAGTTCCAAAAATGTATTCCAGAAGGTTTACACAGATGTTCTTCAATGAAATCTCTTGGATCAACTATTATATTTCATATTCAATTTTATGTTTAGTAGGATGGCATTTGCAATTTTCTTATTGAAGAGTGCACTCATAACACTAAATACTTTGAAAACTTGTAGTCAAAATCCTTATTCTGAACACTGAATGGATATATTGTTGGCAGCATGGAAGGATTTTTGGATAGAAGCTTCAAACAAATTAAAACAAAAATGCAGTATCCTGAAAAATACACAAACTAGAGAATAAAGTTTCGGGAGAACCAAGATGGCAGCATAGGTGAACACCTAAACTACTGCCTCACACAACAATTTTGAAACTACAACTAAAAGACAGAACAGACACCATCCAGAACCACAGGAAGCTGGCTGAGTGGGAACTCTACAACTAGAAGGAAAGAGAGGGTCTCATGAAGACTCAGAGGAACTGTATAAAGCTGAGGTACAGAGACACACAGGTGGAGAGGATGAGTGATGGAGGGTATGGCTGGCTGCTTCTAGCAGGAGGAAGACAGAAACTCCCGACTGCACTGAACGCCACTTCTGACTGCACTGAACCCCAGTTCTGGGCAAGACTCATATGGGAAGAGTCTGGACTGTCGTGCAAAGGAAGAAGTGTGCTAATAATTTCAAAACTACAATTTTAGCTTCTGTAACTTTCTAATTCTTTAAGTGTGGGATGGAGACAGGAATCTACAGCACAGTTAGGATTGAGAGTTAACCTCTGAGACAGGAAATAGGATTAGTAAGGCCACATTAAAAAGGCAGTTTTCTTCAGCTTAAAAAGAGTGTTGGAAGTCCACAGAACCTGGGTTTTATTGAATTAAGAATAGAGGTGCTGCCTAGACAGTATAGCTCAGTGGTTGAGCATCACCTTGAACCAGGAGGTCATGGTTCGATTCCTAGTCAGGGTACATGCCTGTGAAATTGGTTCAGTCCAGTGTGGAGCATGCAGGAGGCAGCCGATCAATGATTCTCTCATCATTGATGTTTCTCTCCCTCTATCTTCCTCTCCTTCTCCCTTCCTCTCTGAAATCAATAAAAATATATATTTTAAACGAATAGAGGTTCTTAATTACTCTAGTCCATATTTTTTTGACATTAGCAGAATATTTGGCCAAGTCAGAATATCTTGACTTAGAAATATATAAAGTATTTATGACTTGAACACATTGTAGATTGGGTCCCAAACCACTGCAATAAAGTGAACATCATAACAAAGTGAGTTGTAATATTTTTACTGGGGGAGGGTCTTGCCTTCAGTTTGTAGAAAAAAATAAAACAACATCTATGAAGCACAATGAAAGAAGGTATGCCTGTATTTCTTTAAGATCCTTATCCTGAAGAACACCTCATGCCAATTTATGAACTTAGGGATGGAGACTTCTGAGTAAAAGAAGATAATTCAAAGACACCCACAACCAGGAAGGTTACCATAGTAGCAAGAACGGTCATTGACGATTCTAATAATAATGACTTTTGATTTCCCATCGGACAATGATGGGGTCACGTGTGGGTATGGACAAATTAAACTCTCTGTGACTCGGTTTCCTTCTATGTGAGGGCACAATAACACTGACAAATGCATTTCACATGATCCGGTGAGTGTCACAAGAGTAAATTCAGTAACTTCACAATATTTCACGGCCTACGTACAACCCAGTATTGTATCAAAGGCATCTTCAGTCAATGTTTCCAGGGAATACCTCCTGAGTCCTGAATTCTAGGGAAATAATCCCATTTCCAACCCCATTTCAAAATATGTATCTTTAAAATATGCAAATGGGACCACATCTGTCCTGGGACCTGTTGCTCTGCCAGAAGCCGGAATCCCAGGGGCCCCTGCAGCTGACCCCTCTCCTCCCAGGGCCACAAAGCAGAGGGCGGATGTGCCCAGGGAAGAAGGGAGGGGCTTAGCACTGAAAATCTCATTTACAAGCAAATAAGGGCATGTGCCAGAGAAAAGTGTGGTCCGGAGAGGAAGCTTGGTTGAAGATCTACTAAACACAATGCACATATGTTGAAAGTATTCCCAAGTTATCAATCTTCCACTAAGACTCCTACCGAATGCTGGCTCTCCCCACTCCTGTGCCCCTCCCCCACCTCTTAGGCGCCCCCAGGAGAAGAACCATTAGGGACTGGTACCTTCTGATTTATGAGTATAAATACGGTTATATTCTGATTTATGAAGATCACCATAAATCCCGTGCAGCAAACTACCGCTTTAAACCATCTCTCCAAATCTTTTCACTTCCCTTTAGGAACATGAAACCCATTCTCTTGGTGTAATGCAGAATTTTTTCCAAAGACAGAAGCAGAGGGAGTCTACTATTCATTTTCTCTACGCTCTGACACAGCCAGAGGACTGTCATCGGACATCTGATGAGCATCAAGAGGCTAGAAAAGGCCGAGACCAATTTGGCTCAGTAGAGAGAGTGTCGGCCTGTGGACTGAAGGGTCCCAGGTTCGATTCTGGTTGGGGACATGTACCTTGCTTGCGGGCACATCTCCAGTGTGCAGGAGGCAGCTGATCGATGTCTCTCTCTCTCATCGATGTTTCTGACTTTCTATCCCTCTCCCTTCCTCTCTGTAAAGTTCACACAGGATCCGCTTAAGTAAGGAATTGCATAACAAACGGCAGCCTTGGCACTGAATGGGCTCCATTCATTCTCATACAAGCGATGCGGAGTGGTTATTTTTTAATCTGCATTTTATAGCTGAAGAAATTGGGGCTCGTGGAGGTTAAGTAATTTGCTTAAGATGTCACAGTTAATTTTTGGCCGTGTCAGGACGAAGATCAGTCGCGTCTGCCCGAAAGAGCCCCGCGGAAATCGGTCTTTCTCCCTGCTTTAGGGGAGCTTCCAGCTGAGGCCCCCACTCAGTCCACGGGGTTCTTCCTTACAGAGGACCTGCTTTTCCAAGGGAACCCACCCCTGGAGGGGAGGGGGCCTTTGAGTCCCCCAACAGGTGTCACTGTGGCCTGGGAAAGAACAGTATCTGCCCCAGAAATCACACAGTTCCTCCGACTTCTACCACTTGTAGATAGCCTGTTTCCCCGAAAGTAAGACATCCCCCGAAAGTAAGACCTACTCACAGTTTTGCTTCTCGCTATAATATAAGGTATCCCCCCAAAAATAAGACCTACTTCCAGTTTTGCCTCTCTCTAATATAAAGCATCCCCCAAAAAATAAGACCTCTCCGATAATAAGGCCTCCCCCTGAACATAAGGCCTCCCCTGAACATAAGGCCTCCTCAGAATATAAGTCCCTCGAAGCTACCATCAGGCGTCTGACTCCTGATGTAAAGAGACCTCGCACGGCCTGAACAGTTCCAGCTGCGCTGCGGCCCATCAGTGAGCTGGTTTGTGATGACAACTACTACCATACTGTATACAGGTACACTGTAATAAATTTCCTTTTTTGTTCAACAATAAATGTGTACCGTATTCTTCTTCATGGAAAAATAAGGCATCCCCTGAAAATCAGACCTAGTGCATCTTTGGGAGCAAAAATTGATATAAGACGCTGTCTTATTTTCGGGGAAACAGGGTATAGAGAGCTAGTAGAGTTAGGTACTATTATAATTTGAAATTTAGATCTTTTCCAGTAGAGTTTCTCAGTTTGTAAACAGAGAAATGAAGGCATAGAAGGGTGGCTTGGGCAATGTCCCTGTGCTTGGATTGTCAGGACTAGATCGTGATTCTCCTGAGATCCACTGAGCAGCACCCTCTACTCCGCTCTGCCCTCTGTCCTTGTTCTGTGTGGCCACATGGTTCCCTTGTCTAGAGCAAAGCCTACTATAACTCTCTCTCTCTAACGATGGAAAGAACATAGGTAGGAAGCATTTAAAAAATGGATGAGTAAAAAAAAAAAAAGAAAGAAAAATAACTGAGATCTTAATTTCAACACCTCCTCTCAAACATCTCCTTAGTTAACCTCACTCCTAACACACTAAAAAATTCTCTCATGAGAAAGGACCAAATCATCTGACCCACTTCTTTCTTCTGTAAACTTCTAATTAAACTCCATTTTTTATTTGGAGTTAACTGTTTTTACACTGATGTCCATTTTCTACCCCAGAACCCAGCTGCGGCTCGCGCATTGCATTTAGTTGTCAGGCCTCAGTCTCCACTGGCCTGTGATAGTTTCTCAGTCTTTCCTTTCCAACACTGACAGGTTGCTTTTGCTTGGAATCCTCACCCAAAGATATATTTCTATTGATTTTTGAGAGAGAGAGAGAGGAAGAGGAAGAGAGAAGAAGAAGGAAGGAGAGAGGGAGAGAGAGGGAGAAGGAAAGGGGAATGGAGAGGGAGGGAGAGGGAGAAGGAGAGGGAGAAGGAGATGGAGAAGGTGAGAGATCCATGGGTGGATATTGAACATACAACCTGAGTGTGTGCCCTGACCGGGAATCAAACCCACCACCCTTTGGTGCATGGGATGACACTCCAACCCTCTGACTCACACCAGCCAGGGTCAATTTCTGCTTTGTTTTGTTATTTTGTTGTGTTTTTGTTTTGTTTTAAGCCACTCAGTTTATGGTACTCTGTAAACGCAGCCATAGAAAACAAATAGAGTTACAGAAGTACATTTCTACTTCTGGATGAGTCAATCTTGACCAGGAGGCTGGCAAGCCGATCTCTAAAGACAAAGACATCCTCAATATCCCCGCCCCCACCCCAAGCCTAGGTTCACTCAGTCCACCCTCTTCACCCTGAAAGCAGAGCATCAGGAAGCGCCTGGAACGCCTGCCTCCCGGGAACGCACGGGCTGCTTTTGCCCACAGAACATTCTCAGGTGCATGGTGGTGGCATCTCGCATTACCAACGTACAGATCCGCCTGCGCAGTTTGCTCATACAAACAGCCACTTGAGAGATCACCCCGCCTCTGTGCTAAGTCAAGTGTGGGAGCTCGGGAACTGAGCCCCTATCTTCCCGCCCTGGTCAGCTCCCCTCCCCGAGGAGCCTCCAGAGATGACCCCCAAGCTTCTGACCACCCCACTATTCACACCATGCTGGTCTCTTCTTTTAAAATTTCTACAGAAGTGGCCGAGGCTGGTGTGGCTCAGTGGATAGAGCGTCAGTCTGCAGACTGAAAGGTCCCAGGTTCGATCCCGGTCGGGGGCATGTACCTTGCTTGCAGGCACATCTCCAGTGTGGGAAGTGCAGGAGGCGGCTGATCGATGTCTCTCTCTCTCATTGATGTTTCTGACTTTCTATCCCTCTCCCTTCCTCTTTGTGAAAAATCAATAAAATATATTTAAAAAAAAATTCTACAGAAGTGATTTCAGTCCCTCTGACCCTTTCTCAGTGTTCTTTATGGACTGAAGTGGATTCATTGCACACATCCATGTATATGTTGTACCTGTTTTTAAAGAGCCCGAGCTTTTTCTCTGCTGCTTAACTACCCACGTGACCCTGTACATAATCCCAAGCCTCAGTTTCCCTGAAACAATGGGTGCAATAGAGACAGCTCTGCCCACATCACGTGGTTCTTGAGGAATCAAATGAATGACTCCCTATGGAATACGGTTCAGATGAGAAGAGAAGCGTAACGTTGAACTTGATTTTCTCCATTTCTAGGATCCCTGTGGGCAGTTTTGGCAATGCCACCACAGAGGAGGAGGGTCCCTGCACAATCTCACCAGCCTCACATGGTGAAGCATACCCTCCCGCCTATCCCCGCCTCCAATGCCCCTCTGCCATGAAGCTGCCTCTGCTCCCTCCACCTCCTGCCTCCGTTGGTGGGTATTTGTACATGTGTGTGTCGCTCTCTGCACGCAGCTGTGAAGACCTTAAGGGCAGGAACCACAGCTCGATCTCTATAGCTCACAACATTCAGTATCTTTCTCCTGCTGGTGAGTCTATCTGTCCCTTTTCACACAGTTTCCGAGAGTCAGGCCTTGGAGCAGGGCTGGGCCCGTGCCCTGGCTCAGGCTGTCTCCTGAGGCGGCAGTGCAGTGTCCGTCGGGGCTGTGGTACCTAAAGGCCTGGCTGAGGTAGACAGGCTGGTCCCTAGACCACTGGCACGGCCATTGGCAGGGACCTCAGCTTCCTGCCATATGGGCTATCTATAAAGCGCCTTACAACATGGCATCTGGAGTCCCTCACAAAGAGTGATGCCGGGAATGCGTCTGTGTGTGTATGTGTGTGTGTGCATGTATGTGTGTGTGTCTATGAGTGTGTTTGTGTGTGTATGTGTGTGTATGTGTGTGTGTGTATATGAGAGGATGGGAGAAAAGCACACACTTCTTTCTATGAACTAATTCCAAGTCACACACTATCATCTTTGTTTTATTTTCCTCATTAGAAATGAGCCCGAAGGTCCAGCTCAGACTCAACAGGGAAGTCCCATAGGGGAGTGAGCACGCCAGGAGGCAGGGAGGTAGTCCCGTTAGAGGCTGGCCGCCACTCTCACTGGCTGCCGGAATGGATTTGTCATGTTGATCCTTAATTTACTTTCCACTCAGGGCTTTTCTTCTTCTTCCAATTAACATACACTTGACTTCCCTTTCTCTGGAGTGTGCTCCGGAATGCAAATGCAAAGCACACATTAACCCTTGCGTGGCGCAGAGATGAGGATATACAATCAAGAAGCCGAAAACAGAATGAATTATTCAATCACCTCACCTCCACTATTATGTATACACACGCTATGGAATGGACTTTTACCCAAAAGTAACGGAATCTTTTTAGCAAGGTGACACCAATAAAATCCTCAGTACAGCCGAGACCAGTTTGGCTCAGTGGAGAGAGCATCGGCCTGCGGACTGAAAGGTCGCAGGTTTGATTCCGGTCGGGGGCATGTACCTTGCCTGCAGACACATCTCCACTGTCGGGCGTGCATTGGGCAGCTGATCGATTACTCTCTCTCATCGATGTTTCTGACTTTCTATCCCTCTCCCTTCCTCTCTGTGAAAAATCAACAAAATATATTTTTTTAAAAAAATTAAAAAATCCTCAGTACATGTCAACTGAAACAGGATAGCCATTGGCATTTATATTTTCCGTTTCCTACTTCACCAAACGCAGGCCCCTTAGCCTTCTGACCGTGAAGAGCCACACTGCGTTTATTCCAACCCTAAAACATGCCGGACACGGTGCCTGAGAGAGAAGGTGAGGAAGCAGCCTTACTCAGTTTACAAGACAAACAACACCCTGCAAGCAGTCTCTGGACTCTGACACAACAATATATCCAACCTCATTCACTACATCACCAGACAAATCTCAGCACTCACTCTTGCCTGTTAATATCCTCATGTTTCTCTGTTTACCCAAAGCTTCTCCACATTTTTTAAGGCTACACAACATGGGATATCCTCCATAAAATGTTCCATGAACCTGTGCTTTTTTTGTTATTTTTAAAATATATTTTATTTTTTACAGAGAGGAAAGGAAAGGGATAGAGAGTTAGAAACATCGATGAGAGCAAGACATCGATCAGCCACCTCCTGCACAGCCCCCACTGTGGAAGTGCCCACAACCAGGATACATGCCCTTGACCAGAATCGAACTGAGACCTTTCAGTCCACAGGCCAACGCTCTATCCACTGAGCCAAACCGGTTTTGGCTTGTTATTATTATTATTATTAAAATATTTTATTGAATTTTTACAAAGAGGAAAGGAGAGGGACAGAGAGCTAGAAACATCGATTAGAGAGAGACATTGATCAGATGCCTCCTGCACACCCCCCACTGGAGATGTGCCCGCAACCAAGGTACATGCCCTTGACTGGAATTGAACCTAGGACCTTTGAGTCCACAGGCTGACGCTCTATCCACTGAGCCAAACCAGTTTCAGCAGCTTGTTATTATTTTTAATCCTCATCGGAGGGTATTTTTCCCCCATTGATTTTTAGAGAAAGTGGAAGAGAGGGGAGAGAGAAAGAGAGAGAGAGAAACATCAATGTGAGAGAGACACATCGATTGGTTGCCTACTGCAAGCACTGCGACTGGGGCCTGGGATGGAGTCTGGGGATTGAGCCTGCAACCAAGGTATGTCCCCTTGACCAGAATCAAACTCAGAACTCTGCAGTCTGCAGGCTGATGCTCTGACCACTGAGCAACCCAGCTAGGGCAACCCCGTGCTTTCAATAAACTTCTGCTTCCTTTAATTTCTCTAGCAATTAGCACTTAATTATAAACTGCCTTGCTTCTTTTCCAAATTTCTCCAAGTGATTTAGTCATATCGCTGTAATAGATGGCCATCTCCTTCAACATTCAGCCCGCCCCCCTCCCCCACAAGCTTGCCAATGATGGTTAATAAAGATAAAGTGTTTGCTTCCATGTCCTTGACCAAAACTCTGCGCCTTGGAATCTGAACTAATAACAGTTTCCGAATTAATATTCTAGGAGCCTAAAGCGGAGACCCATTTGAATTAAAATTTACATAAATTATTTTAATCAAAATAAATGCACAATGTCTTAATCTTTTCTGTACTTAGGACTTATTGGAGAGATTAATAGGTTACTATTGCTTACTGCGGAAGCTTAGCAACGGGAATGTTAAATATTCCGTATTTTTTTCATAACTATGCAAAACAGCTACCTATTCTTTGCAGCATGCCTTTAGACAGATCACCTAGAAGAGCCTCGGGTCTGAGGAAGATTGCAGAGTCACCCGGGGCTGGTTAAGGGAAATGCTAACATCACTGTATTGGAAAATGGCAATACTGTAAGCTTCCATTTTCTCATCCAGACAATAAGGATATTAATATTTGCTTTTCAGAGCTATTGGGAAGACTACAATGATGTACAGCGGTACCTCGAGATACGAGTTTAATTCATCCCATAACCTTGAGGCGTGGGAAACTATGAGACGCTCGAGTCTCAGTAAACTGGTGGGTCCTGTGCAGCCGGCCGATCCATGTGATGACTCCTATCTCAAATGTTGCTCGTATTTCAAAGCAAAAATTGCTAGCTCAACGGCTCGTATCTCAAAAATCTCATATGTTAGGGCACTCGTATCTCGAGGTACCACTGTACCTAAATCAGCTGGCCCAGGACCTAGCTGTGCCTACATCACTTCTACTCATTTTATCATTTCTTTAGAAAATTTGGAACTATATTGACTCAAGGAAGAAAATCTATTGTTAGTCACCCAGTACACCAAAACAAACAAACAAAACAAAAAAATCACTGACATTTTCAAACACTTATTAAACAAAGGTCCACGGATGAGCAAATATGACAATACACTCAGGAAACGATGGGCTGTTTAGTCGCACAGTTTCCTCAGATTTCAGTAGATCGTGAAACAGCCTTGAGGCACAGACACTGACAAAGCAGAAAAGCTGAGAAAAAGAGAATGGTCAAAGACAACTGCAGAACCATGGAAATAAAAGCATTGTTCTCTGAAGTTTTTGTTTATCATCTTTCTTTGACTGCAGCAATCCATTGTTATTCTGAATTGCCGGTCTAGTCTTTATTGGAACAGTCATGTTGTTTCATCACTGGACCTCTGTTCCCCATCCTCAATGCCTATAGATTTCTAAAGCCATTTAGATTTTCATTGTCATGGCCAATTCTCATGAAACACTTTAGTAATATCTGGCTTTGAATTGAGAAATTATCTAAAGATGTGTTTCTAAGCTCTAACCAATTTGTCTCAGTGGACAGAGCATAGGCCTATGGACTGCAGGGTCCTGGGTTTGATTCCGGTCAAGGGCATGAACCTTGGTTGCAGAATCGGCCTCCTGTCCTGGTTGGGATGCCTGAAAGAGGCAACCAATCGATGTGTACCTCTCACATCAACGTTTCTCTCTTTGTGTCTCCTCCCCTCGCTTTCAGTCTCTCTAAAAAAAATTAATGGAAAAATACCCTTGGGTTAGAATAAATAACAACAACAAAAATATGTATTTCTAACTTGTATGTATATAGGTTCCCTAAACTCCTTTGGAAAAAAAAAATCCACGTATGTTAAAACTATTTAGTAAATATCCAGAGAGAAAGTCAAGTCATCTCCATATTGCTTGAGCAAATAAAACTGATTCAAAGTATATTTTAGAATCAATTTTTAGAAGAAGTTTCAAGTGAAAAGTTGCAGGCATGAGTCCCCATAGGTTAAGATGAATAAAGGAAGATGGTGGTCGAGCTGATGAGTAGAGCCACCACTGAAAAGAAACTTGGGAGAAAGTTATACAGAGCGGCAAGATGATCCATGTAACGGGTCTGATAAGAATGGCACAGAGTCAAATTCCACAGATAAATTCAAACTCTTAGGCTCTCGGTGAGAAATTGCAGAGATCTGGAAGATTGGCAGAAATATGATCAAGGAAAGTTCTCAGAAGGGAAGCTTAGAGCTCGGAACTCAGCCTCAAACAGTGGTTGATTTATCCTCAATCCTCTTAAATGTACTCAGCTAGACTCAGGACAGTCTTCAAACAGGCAAGGAATTCACAGATCACACTGAACTCATTCCTTCTACTCAAGCCACTTGCACAGTGGACAGGAAAGAACAAAGGTTGTCTGTGGTGATAATCTGTGGGTCGAATGGGGCGCTGGATCTCAGGGGTTCTGATAAGATTCTTCTTGGGGAGCTGAACTGGGTCTTTCTGGGTTTTGAACACTGTTTTTAAAAATGTTAGTGGACACAGCAGCGGTAACATTGTCTCCGTTCTAAACATCTGTTTGGGAAAACTCACACTTCCTATGTGTCTCTCCTTTACTACATACTCAGAACACTTTGTCACCATCATGTGGAAATCTACACTGAGTGGCCAGATCATTATGATCATCCCAATATATATACAGTGGTACCTCGAGATATGAGTTTAATTCGTTCTGTAACCTTGAGGTGTGAGAAAATATGAGACACTCGAGTCACAGTAAACATGTGCAGCTGGCTGATCCGAGCGATGACTCCTATCTCAAATGTTGCTCGTATTTCAAAGTAAAAACAGCTCGCTCGACTGCTCATATCTCAAAAATCTCGTATGTTAGGGCACTTGTATCTCAAGGTACTACTGTATATATTAGAGGCCCAGTGCCTGAATTTGTGGGGTGTGGGGTCCAGCCAGCCTGGACAGGGAGAGGGGCACATGGGCAGTTGGCCAGCCTGCCTGCTGGTTGAACTCCTGGACGAGGGGACAATTTGCATATTAGCCTTTTATTATATAGCATATATACTGAGTGGCCAGAGGATTATGCATTCAGAGATCCTAATCATCTGGCTACTCAGTGTACAGTTTCACTCAATCCTGAAACTATCTACCTGTTCAGAGCACCAGAATCCACAGGCCAGAGGCTCAGTGTAACATTTTTGAAATCCATCTTCACTTTGCACAAAGGCAAGAAATAACGGGGATTATGATTTGTATCAGTAGATTAAATCAATTAGCCACTTGCACAATGAAGGCCTTTTCACAGTTTTTTTAAAATATATTTTATTGATTTTTTACAGAGAGGAAGGGAGAGGGATAGAGTTAGAAACATCGATGAGAGAGAGACATCCACTGCCTCCTGCACGCCCCACAGTGATGTGCCCACAAGCCAGGTACATGCCTCCAATCGGAATTGAACCTGGGACCTTTCAGTCCGCAAGCCGACGCTCTATCCACTGAGCCACACCGGTCTCGGCCAAAGTTCTTGTTCCAATGTTTCCCCGGACTGTGCTAAGCGCTTTGGACACTATGCAAACAGCCAGCCCCGCTTAGCCTGCCTCAGGCCTTCACCTCCAGCTCCCACTGGCACCTGCCAGCCGGATGAGCTTGTCCCATCACTCCCGGGGACAGCGGCAACCCCCTTCTTGACTGATGTTATGCAAAGTGTCAGAGACTTTTGAGTCTGCTCTTGGCAGGCCGTGATGGAAACCTTCCAAATACGAAGATTGGGGAGAGCGGCACAATCACCACACAAAGGGACTGATGTGTCGCACGCTGAATTCAGGCAATGATTACATATAATTGTATCATTACCATCATTACCGAGAGGGAGATTAATGGAAGCCACTATTCAGAAAAACAAGGAGGAAAATCGCTTTGAAGTAGCAAAATGAGAGATTTTAATTGTGGGAAGAATTCAGTCACATTTTCAAATTGCCGGTGGTGATTCCATCAAACGCGCTAACCTCAGAGCGTATTCGCCGCTGCGATGCACACGCTTTATTTCATTTTGGCCACATCATAATCAACAAAGGTCAGACGCCCACAGACCGTAACCTCGCCGCAAAACTAATGGAATGGCCTGTCCAGAATGTTTATTTTAATGAATAGGCAGAGGCAGTTAGAAGAACACCTATTGACAAAGCAAGCAAAGGAAATGGGGTTTTATTTGTTTGCTTATTCTGAGCGCCATTAAAACCAACACCTCTGTGGCATGAGCCCTGTTAGAAGCCAAACAACGGCGTATAGATGAGAACCATATATGCTTTATATCAAGCCGAAAATTAGATTATTAACGTCTAAGATCAGTAAACTGCCCGATTTTATTCAATAGGAATTCATTCACTATACATATAAGAATTCTGTCAGTTGTTTTCTCACCAGAGTCTGTGTGTATATTTTACGTAAGTATTTGTAAGACAAGGACCTTGCTAGTTCCTGACACAGAGTAGGGAGAAGTTTTTTTTTTTTTTTTTTTGTGTGTGTGTGTGTGTGTGTGTGTGTGTGTTTTAAATATATTATATTGATTTTTTATAGAGAAGAAAGGAGAGAGAAAGTCAGAAAAAAGCGATGAGAGAGAGACATCGATCAGCCGCCTCCTGCACGCCCCACAGTGGAGATGTGCCCGCAAGCAAGGTACATGCCCCCGACCGGAATCGAACTTGGGACCTTTCAGTCCTCAGGCCGACGCTTTACCACTGAGCCACACCGGTCTCGGCTAGGGAGAAGTTTTGACTCTCAGGGTCTGCAAAGGCATGGCACTAGGATTCCAAACTGCAGGGGCCTCGACCTGTGGAAACGCACTGAACAAGGTCTGTAACAGGCTGGGCAGCCTGATACTTGGGAACGGATCCGAAAACTTAGCTCGATTCCTACAGTGAGATTTGAACACAGGCCATGGTTTAGAAATTATTGAAATATGGACATTTTACGAGTTGATTTAAATATCAATCAATATTAAATCATACGCACATGTTATCTAAATTGCACTATAAAAAAACTCACATGATGGCTTTCTTTGTATTACTTATGTGTTCACTCTAGAAACTCAGAAGAATAAAGAGCTGCATGTGCTATAAACTGGAAAACAGAATTCATAGTGTTCAACCACCCACTATAGAATAACAACTGCGTACCCTGCATATGACACAGTGCTTCCCATAGTTTGTCTTTTTTATATCTCTTCTTTACAAAAGTATAAAGAAGGTATAGCCAAAACTGGTTTGGCTCAGTGGATAGAGCGTTGGCCTGCAGACTGAAAGGTCCCAGGTTCGATTCCGGTCAAGGGCATGTTCCTTGGTTGTGGGCACATCCCCAGTGTGGGGCATGCAAGAGGCAGCTGATCGATGTTTTTCTCTCATCAATGTTTCTGGCTCTCTATTCCTCTCCTTCCCTCTCTGTGAAAAATCAATAAAATATATTTAAAAATTAAAAAGAGGGTATAAAGCAGAAACATAGCTCAAGGTGCAATAGATTAAGGACTTGAAATCATTTCTTCTTACCCTTAGTTCAGAACTTCTTTCAAAACGAGCATTGTCAACTTAGAACCATGTGGGATTGAGAGCCAGCTCCAATGATGAAAACCATCCACCTTCAGCCGCCTCCCCTATGCCTACGTGGTCTGAACCACCATCATCTTCTCACCAACTGCAGTTATTCGCTTACAGTCCCCTGCTTCTACTCTTATTCTCATTTTGTGTACTCTACGCCTGGTCGATCCTTTAGAATGATGCTCTGATCATGTAAACCTCTACTCAAAACCCATCAGTGACATAATACTTGCTCTTAGAAAGACAACGACCTTACTATAGTCTACTTTCTTTAGGTCTCTATTCACATGTCAACCTACCCTCCCAACTACTCTCTCTAAACTAGTAACCCTTCTACCCAGTCCCTCTCTATCCCTTTCACCTGCTTTAGTTTTCTTCTGAAGATTCTGTTTTTGGGTTTCATTGTTAATTACCTGTCTTTTCAGGGATTCATCAATTTTATTCACCTCTTTATCTCCAGAATAGTATTCACAGCAAATCAATAAATTCTGTCTTTGTCTGGGCTGCTATAAAAGAATAGCAATGTCTGGGTGCTTATAAAAAAAAAAATAGGCCAAGACCAGTTTGGCTCAGTGGATAGAGCACCGGCCTGCGGGCTGAAAGGTCCCAGGTTCAATTCCGGTCGGGGGCATGTACCTTGCTTGCGGGCACAACTCCAGTGGGGGACGTGCAGGAGGCGGCTGATCAATGTCTCTCTCTCATTGATGTTTCTGACTTCCTATCCCTCTCACTTCCACTCTGTAAAAATTCAATAAGATATATTAAAAAAAATAGAAACATCTTTCTACAATTCTATGGGGCGGGAGTATGAGTGCCAACATGGTTAAGTTCCGGTGAGGTTTGTCTTCCAAAGTGTAGACTGCTGATCTTAGGCTGTGTCACCACAGGCTAGGGAATTCGGGGGGAGGAGATCTCTTTCATAAGAGCATGAATCCCATTTATGAGAGCTCCACCCTCATGACCTAGGCATCTCCCCCAGACATCACCTCTTAATTCCATTATGTTGTTAGGCTTTCCACATATGAGTTTGGGGGTGGGGAGCACAAACAGCAAACATCCAGACCCCAGCAAAACCCTGCAGGATCGAGCCACCTCCTGGTTCCCTCACAGCGTTTCCTCCTGCCTTGGTTCTCTCCCTTCTTATTCCTCGAATGTTGAGGATTCCTCCTACCCCAGGGGTTCTCAACCTGTGGGTCGCGACCCCTTTGGGGGCCGAACAACTCTTTCACAGGGGTCGCCTAAGACCATCGGAAAATGCAGATATTTACATCACGATGCATCACAGTAGCAACATTTCATGGTTGGGGGTCACCACCACATGAGGGACTGTATACAAGGGTGGCGGCCTTAGGAAGGTTGAGAACCACTGTCCTACCCCATGTCTTCTTGATAAGCCTGGAATTAATTTGCCTCCAGATCCCTTACTGAATGCTTGTTTTTTTCTGCTTGATGATATGTTTCATCGCAGCAGGATATATGGTTGTGGCTGCTGCTGTCTCGCTCACTTCTGTGTCACCAGTAACTGGCTGTGGAGGGAGTGTCACTTTGTTTTTGTTTTGTTTTTTTTTTAATGTATTTTATTGAGAAAGGGAGAGGGACAGAGAGTTAGAAACATTGATGTGAGAGAGACATCGACCAGCCGCCTCCTGCACGCCCCCTACTGGGGATGTGCCCGCAACTAGGATACATGCCCTTGACCGGAATCGAACCTGGGACCTTTCAGTCCGCAGGCCGATGCTCTATCCACTGAGCCAAACCGGTTCCGGCGGGAATGTCACTTTGATATGATGTGTCTATCTACTTCTGTCTAAATGAGAGATGAGTTCTAGGGAATTACAACCCATTGATGTTTCCCATTCACCGGTTCGCATGCAGAAGTGCTCGGTGAGTTGGGTAACGCTGGAAGTCCCCAGGCTGCCACAAATGCAGCCCATTAGCGGATTGCCCTCTCCATCTGCGTGGTTAGTAATGAATGGCGAGTTTGGAGCGGCTTTCACAAAGTCAACTGCTTTTAGTGGAAATTGACTTAGCAGATTCTCATAGCTTTTAACATAAACCAAATTGAAAGCATGTATTAACTCTCTAAATTAAAGTGAGACAAAATTAGGCTGGAGGTACTTAAAGCATGATAATTACGGGGTCTTCTTAGGAAGGGAAGGACACCATTCAGACGCCATGAAAGTCACATTTCCGTGTTAGAAGCGACTCAACCGTCCCTTCCTTAGTGAATAGAACCATCTCCTCCCATTGCCCACTCCTCAGAGGGCTGAGTGACATTACTAAAAAGAAGGCTTTTTTTTTTTTAACTCACCCGCTATCTAACCACCTGTGCCAGCCCCCAAACCAATTCGGAATGAGCAGTAACTTTTCAATATTGAATGTACACTAACCAAGGGGACCCATAAGAAAGTCTTCCTGCTTTGGAGGCAGCAAAGCATGACTTATCCATAAACAAACAAATACATAGGTAATAGATATATAAATACATTCAGAATAAGTTTTCTACTTCTGAAACATTTTTGCCTAATGCCATCCCTATGGAGAAGAAAGAATTCCATTGGTGTCAATCCAAGAGATGGGTATTCTTAAAGATACTTTTGTGTTTTCAATGGGCCATTATCTCCCTGATATCCTGGAAACCAGTTGGTATATCTGGACCCTGAAAATATTTGATATACAGTGGTACCGTCAGGTACGAGTTTAATTTGTTTCGTAACCTTGAGGCCTGGGAAACTTTGAGACGCTCGAGTCGTGGTAAACTGGTGGGTCGTGTGCAGCTGGCTGATCTGCACGATGACTCCTATTCTCAACTGTTGCTCATATTTCAAAGCAAAAATCGCTCACTCAATAGCTCGTATCTCAAAAATCTCAGATGTTAGGGCACTCGTATCTCGAGGTACTACTGTATAAAGATTAGTTTTCTGGATTCTGATAGTAAATGCTTGTGGGTAGAGGAATGAGGATAATGGGAAGAAAATGACTTTAAGGTCAAACTGATATTGAGAATCAGTTCTGCTACTTGCTTCCTGTAAACTTTAGAAAACACTATTTAACTTTCTAGACATCAGTCTCCTTCATTGTAAAATGATGATAATGAATCTTAGTTATATTATTGTATACAAATTAATTAAGTGTGATAATATAGGTTCAGAGGATAATATGAAGTTGGACATAAAGTAATTAGTAAATATCCATCCCCATCCCAAAGTAATTTATCAGTAGACTATTGGGTCAGTGTAAGAATTAACCAGTAATATCTTTTCTCTGTGTTTTAACTACCCATAAATCATCTAAGGATGCTCTTCTTCCAGCTATATATACTAGACTTATAGGTTGTATCTGGTAGACTTAGATTTATGATAGGCTATGTATGGTAGATTTAGGAAGGGTAGTGTACTAAGACAAGATTTTTTAGGAACCTCAAAGACAGGGAACATGAGTTCAATCACCTACATAATAAAATCAGGGAAGGCAGCTACATATGATATGATCTGCAAGTCCACTCACTCATTCATTCAACATTTACCAAGTTAATACTACGTGCAAAGCACTGTGTTGGTCCATAGGGATAATGTGAGTACAAAGGCTCTGACCTTTCTTGAGGGAGCAGAGACCAAGGATGCGGGAAGGTGGTAATCACTATTAAAGTACTATGTAGTACTGTCCCATATATAATTAAAAACTAAGACAGCCCTCAGAAGAAAGGGAGTGAGGAGCTGAGAGAATGTTTGATGAAGGAATAGCAGTTGAATAGATAAGTCCAGGAAGGCTTCCTATGTAGCAGTGGGTTATGTTGATGGGTGTGTGGGGATCCACTGGGAAACTCAAACAAGGTCACTGGCCTTCTTTCCCTGGGAAACCCCTCAAGACACAGCATCTTTTTTTTTAAATTGATTTTTCACAGAGAGGAAGGGAGAGGGATAGAAAGTCAGAAACATTGATGAGAGAGACATTGATCAGCTGCCTCCTGCACGCCCCCCACTGGAGACGTGCCCACAAGCAAGGTACATGCCCCCGACCGGAATCGAACCCGGGACCTTTCAGTCCGCAGGCCGACGCTCTATCCATTGAGCCAAACCGGTCTCGGTGAGACACAGCATCTTGAAGCCTCTTGATGCCCCCAAGCCTCGTTGGCTGCTCCCCCTCTATCTTCCAGAAATATTCTGCTCATGCTCTACTTGGAGGTTTTCTACAATGGAATTAATTCTTTGCATATCTCTCTCCTCACACACATTGTGAGGCCAGGACACTGTCTCGTGTCCAGTGCTCAGTGCCCAAGCACACAGTGGGCACCCAGGAATGTTTTAAGAATGAATCTACAGCCAAAACCAGTTTGGCTCAATAAATAGAGTGTCAGCCTGCAGACTGAAAGGTCCCAGGTTCGATTCTGGTCAAAGGCATGTACCTTGGTTTCGAGCACATCCCCAGCCAGGGGTGTGCAGGAGGCAGCAGATGGATGTTTATCTCTCATCGATGTTTCTAGCTCTCTCCCTCCCCCTTCCTCTCTATAAAAAAAAAAAAATCAATAAAATATATTTTTTAAAAAAAGAATGTACCTACACCTCTCTGATCTTGTCGTGATGCCTTACAGTTGCTACTTAAGTGACCTATTTATTTTAATTAAGAATTAAGGTGTTTGGCTGAGACCGGTTTGGCTCAGTGGATAGAGCGTCGGCTTGCAGACTGAAAGGTCCCAGGTTCAATTCCGGCTGGGGCATGTACCTTGCTTATGGGCATATCTCCACTGTGGGGCGTGCAGGAGGCGGCTGATCGATGTCTCTCTCTCATGTTTCTGACTTTCTGTCTCTCTCCCTTCCTTTCTGTAAAAAATCAGTAAAATATATTTAAACAAAAAGAATTAAGGTGTTTGGAGAGTAGGTTTTGTTTTCATTTTGTCACAGGGGTAGAACTCTGAGCACAATTTTAACTGATTATTTGACTTCACATTCTAGCTAGAGTATTGCTAAGTGCAAGATTTCAGCATTTTTGAAGAATACGAGACATCAGAAGCTAACACCTCAGTTCAAGTAACTGGCGAAATGAACTTGAACCTAAAAAAAAAAAAAGCCAAAGGGAACAAGACACTGGACAATCAAGTTTTGATCCAGGGAAGTCAACGCAACAGACAACCTTGCAGAAATAACCAAGCATAACTCAGGGATGCTTTGCAGCAGTGAATACACAGAAACTGCTGGAAGTTCCACACAGCCAAGGGGTACTTTGTCACATAATACCAATTCTGTTTCAGCAAACATGCAATGAAATGCGGAGGACCTCTCTCCTGCAAAGTGTTCTGCATTTCTGCTGGATCACAGATACTAGTACACACCATGGGCCCTGCTTCCCTCTTAGTATTCTGTTTCCTAGCAACCTACATGTCTAGGCGTCAGAAGCTGGGAGCGCTATGAATATACACCTCTACTCTCTTTCAACCACAGAGAGGAAGAAATGGGAAAGCAGCTGTACATCAGCATAAACACCAAAAACTAACTTCTCAAAGTTTTCTTCAAAATGGGCACACTACCAAACAGGAAATGCTGATTTGCATATCATTTAAATATCTTCCTCCGTGCTTGCTGGGGCCATAAGTCCTATGTTGCTGAGTCTGTTTTAACATATAAAACTTTGCACAGCCGAGACCTGTTTGGGTCAGTGGATAGAGCGTCGGCTTGCAGACTAAAAGGTCCCAGGTTCGATTCCGGTCAGGGGCATGTATCTTGCTTGCGGGCACATCCCCACTGTGGGGCTTGCAGGAGGCGGCTGATCGATGTCTCTCTCTCTTCAATGTTTCTGACTTTCTATCTCTATCCCTTCCTCTCTGTAAAAAATCAATAAAGTATATTTAAAGAAAAACTTAGCACAAAAGCATAGAAAAAAACAATAATAAAAAGAAAAAAAAATCCTAAAAACCCCACAAAACTAGAATAGTAAAATTAGGTTGAAATGATAATGAAAAACCCCTTCCTCTCACCATTAAATCATTTTTTTTAGAGATTTCCTTTGGTTTTCTTTCCAAAAATAACATTCACTTAAGACAAACTGTTACGCCTTGGGAGACCACTATTTCCAAGCTGTCTTCCTTGTACTCTGGCAAACTTTTCCACTGAGTTTAAACTCCTGGGGTGAATATAGGTGTTTTTTTCCCCCCACCACAATTAAAAATGGAAAAGGCAAAGAGGATGGATGCCGTAAAGCAGGTAACAGCCGAAGCTGAGGGAAGAGAGAAAGGTTGTTGCCATCTGAAGTGCGAGGAAGAAAAGACTCCCTCGCCAGCTGGCAGATGGAACAATAGCATCGTTGATGAAAGGATGGGTCAGGAGGAGAGGGGATAAAAGAGGAGGCAAGGAATAAAGTGTGAGAGCCGTGGGGTGGAAGCTGAAAGGAGAAATAATGAAGGCAGCGACCAGAATCGCTTTCCTAGTGAAAAGGTTAATTAAATCTTCCGTGGCACACGATTCTTAAAGAAGGACTTCTCCGGCTGCGCGTGTGTATATTCACGTGTGTTCTTTGTAAACACGCAGAGCTGATAATGACTCTAACATCCTTTCACACTGATGCGTTAGCACGTGCTGTGGTTTTGTTGTTGTTTTTTTTTAAAGGACAATGATTTATTTTTTTAAAGCCTCTTACAGGCGGAGTGGGGAGAAATTTAACACTGCTGACTTGCAAATCAATCTTAGGTTTCATTGTTCTATTTGCTCCAAAATTTAAAACCGGCAGCACAGAATGCAAACCTGGTGTCTCTGTGAGAATCCATGGCCAAAGGGATGAACTCTTAGAAACAACGGAGAGACAAAACCCGCAGGTTTGGGAGCTTCTGGTCCTGCTCCAGAGACCACGAGGCCGGTTTCTAAGCTGGAGAAACGATGATGGATCCTCCCGGGAGGATGCCAGCCAATAAGATGGCAGCGGTGCTATTTGTTTTCTGCCTTTTGTGTGTTTCTTAAGGTTAATCTTCATGCTGCCGTGCGGATTCCAGCAGCCCCAGGCGTGTTGGGGCTCAGGGAGGGGGGGTGCAGTTTGTGATGTCAGCCGAAAGGGCAGACACTGATGAGAATCATCAAGAACACAGTCCATTCCATGAAAGACGCAGGATCTCCATTCCTGCTCTCCTTTTATGTCCATCTACATAAAAGGGTTTATCCACATGAGGAGATAATGTATCCATTAGTACCTTCCTTTTGTTTATTCTGTATTTAGCCTTAGACTTCGCTTAAAAAACAAACCCACATGTGATTTAGCTGGTTTTCAGGATCCTGGGTGTTGTGCCTACAGACGTAATTGCAGCTCATCAGGCCTGCGGTTGTAGGAGCTAAAGTATTCATACACTCGCTCCACACGAAGCCAGTATTCCTAGACGCTCCTGCGCTTAAATAGAATCCTTTCATGTGGAAAATCAAAAACAACAGAATGCGGCCGTATCTGGAGATAGAGACTTTTTTTTCCCTCCTTTTCCATTTTGTCAGAAAGCAAAAGTGAGAGCGAGAAAGAGAGAATGAATCTGTCACAGACATTTCATCCGGCCATCGAGCCTTATAAGTTGTCAAGGGTTTCATCTCCAAAGAAACGCATGTCTTGCTCCTTTGCCAGGAAGAGATGACTTCCGTTTGTCAAAACGGGGCAGGACAGAGGTTTTTATGAGTCCAGTCAAGATGATGATGATGATGATGATGATGATGATGATAGTAGCAACAATAAGAACAGTAATAGAAGCAAGGATGGCAGAACGATGCAGCGTGGAGTCGGCAACAATAATTCTTATTACTGCGCAGTCCCTGAAAACTCTTCCAACTCCCATGAGTCTCAGCGGAGGCATTTAAAAATGAATTCTCTCCTGCCGCTTATTTAAGGGATGCACACTTACTTTTCCATAATTACAGGACAAAGAGTTTCAGCACTGGCCGCTGAACTCCAGTGATAGCAATATACGCCCTCTGGATAAAAGGATGGGCAATAATGGTGATTGAGGAAGTTATTCAAAGGCAGAAATTTAAAACCCTGGTGTTAACCGATAAGAATTAAAACTTATCTCATAAATTCAACGCATGATGTCATGCCCATCACAAACCGTTGGCTGAGTGTATCTGCTGTTCAATGTCATGATTTCTCAGAGCTCTTTGGGCTGCATTAAGAAACTAACTAGCCAAAACTGGTTTGGCTCAGTGGAGAGAAAGTCGGCCTGTGGGCTGAAAGGTCCCAGGTTTGATTCCAGTCAAGGGCATGTATCCTGGTTGCGGGCACATCCCCTGTAGGGGGAGTGCAGGAGGCGGCTGATTGATTTCCTTCTCTCATTGATGTTTCTAACTCTCTATCCCTCCCCCTTCCTCTCTGTAAGAAATCAATAAAATATATATTTTTTAAAAAAGAAACTAACTAAAGGACACATGTGCTCATGTTTCTGTAGTGAGTACTTGGAAAAAATCAAAGATATAAAAAAGGTTTCCTCTACCTTCAAACATCTATGATCTAGTTAAGAAAATAAAATGGATGACCCCAAAATGATTTCAATTTGGGGCAGGAGGAAACCGACCTCTGGGCAAAGCCTGTTGAGTGAGAAAAAAGGGTCGCTCTCCATGCCCTGAGCGGCATGCACTAAGGCCCAATAGCGCTTGAAAGAAACCAAAGTCTGGAAAAAGAAAGAAAAACCTGAAAACCCACCAGCATGAGGTCTACCATTAAACTGTAGATGGGACCTGGTCATACCTAATTCGCTCCATGGCTGGGTGTCTACCACAGAACCACGACTTGTCCTGACATCTGTTTAGTCATCTGTACCAGTAACATCAACTAAAAAATCCCAATAAACCTCTCTTGTGGGAGCGAGGTCTGGTTTGTAAAACTTGCTCAGACACAACGAGCACAGATCATTTACAGATCAGTAGAGAAAATATTCTATCATGCTACCGGATAAAGTATGTATTTGCCTGATTTGCTATTACTATCAACAGTAGTTATCCTCAAACAGGGGTAAACACCATTTATAAAGAACTTACCATAGGATGGATTCCTTACCCAGCAATTTATCTAATTCAATGTAATCCTCTCAACCTCTGTGAGGTACTGTAACTATTCCCACACAGAGACACACTCTGAGTGGTTACACCTGAGACCTCAAAGTCTGCAGATGATAGAGCCAATATTTGAATCCATTTCTGCCTCTGCTGGGAACCACCAATCTAGACTCCTTTGCTAACCATTCTATTCTTGGATCTAGCTAGACTTATGTATCTAGCTCATCCTGCTAAACAATACAAGTTGATAAAAATATATATATATACAAATTAAAAATAAAGAACAACCAAAACCAGTTTGGCTCAGTGGATAGAAAGTCAGCCTGAAGACTGAAAGGTCCCAGGTTTGATTCTGGTCAAGGGCATGTATCCTGGTTGCAGGCATGTCCCCATTAGGGGGCGTGCAGGAAGCGGCTGATCGATGTCTCTCCCTCATCGATGTTTCTAACTCTCTATTCCTCTCCCTTCCTCTCTCTAAAAAAATCAACAAAATATATTAAAAATAAAGAACATATTACCCAGCTTTCTAGGATTGAATCATCTCTAAAAGCTGATGAACATCCTTGGGTAAATAAATCGCTGAAAATTACCCACGTACATAGTTAAAACTACATATGGTGCCCAGGCAGACTGATTCCTATTGCTATTCCAGTCCTCTGTTACCTCTTCGATACCTCAAAGGAAAGAATATGGTTCGCCACATATGCTAATTACCTAAAAGATTAAGCAGAAAGTTCTTTCTATGTCAATCTTTGTTACTGAAAAATCTAAATTATGAGTTAGGTTTATTGCTTTAGAAAATAAAATAGAAGAAAGACATGACTTGGATTCAATATGCTATAGTGGAGATGGTACTGAAGTAGGATTTACTCGTTTTCTCCTCTCAACTGAACTAGATAGTTGCTGTGCAGCTGTGTAAATTGTCACATGAATTCACACCTCTGGTGATTCATTTCTTTGTATCAACCGTGGACTTGCATTCGCTTTGGCATATGGTGACACAACAAGGTTTGTACACTGGAGAGCCCATGGTTGCACTGTAAGAGCCCGTTCTGATGTCACTGTCCTTGAAAGCCCACAGGAGAGAGGTGCCCAGCCAGCCCCGCCACTGTCCCTGTCCCTGCAGCTGAGCTCAGTCCTCAGCTGCGGATCCCAGAGCCTAATGGGGCACCGCCAGCCGGGATGAAGATGAAGATGAAGATGAATGACTCGAGGTAGAAGCGTTGGCCCCATGGGGTCTATCCACTTTCAAGAGGACAATATGTCCACTTCCACTTGTACAGTCTTCAGTGAAAGATGATCAGCTCTAGCTTTCACCCATGTACAGTGGTACCTCGAGATATGAGTGCCCTAACATATGAGATTTTTGAGATACGAGTCATGGAGCGAGCAATTTTTGCTTTGAAATACGAGCAACATTTGAGATAGGAGTAATCACGCGGATCGGCCGGCTGCACATGACCCACCCGTTTACTGCGACTTGAGCGTCTCATAGTTTCCCATGCCTCAAGGTTACGGAACAAATCAAACTCGTATCTCGAGGTACCACGTACTCCTTTCTACCCCATCTGGCTGCATGTCCTAGTTTTCAAAGAGGATGAACTAGATTAAGTGACTCACTTCCCAAAAGTTGCGTGTGTGAAGAGAAAACCAGCGACCTAGCGATGGAGAGACTTGGCAAGTGCTCCCTAATCCGATTCATGAAGGTTCACGTCCCCGGTGACAGGTGTGACGGATGCACAGACCCCTCACAACGATGTTATAGGAAGGACACTCATCTCTTTGGTGTTCTTCCTGATGTTAGGAAAACATCACATCAGTCTAAACATGAAATAAACATCAGACCATCCTCAACTACAGGAGAGCCATCGAAGGCCCTGTCTTAACTGGTTATTTGCCGTGAAGCTCTACCAAACCGTTGAGATCATGGAAAAGAAGAAAAGAGTGAGGAATTAGTATTGACTAGAGAAGACTGTCGTGGCACAACAACTAAAGGCCGGCCGTGTGGCACTCTAAGTATAACTTTAACCAGAAAGAGAACACGAGTGAAAGAGTAGCAAGACCCTACAACAAAGAATACTCTACCCAGCAAAGCTATCATTCAGAATTGAAGGGCAGATAAAGAGCTTCACAGATAAGAAAAAGCTAAAGGAGTTCATCAACTCCAAACCAGTATTATATGAAAGGCTGAAAGGTACTGTTTTAAAAGAGGAAAAAGGAAAAGGTAAAAGATAAAAAATTATGAACAACTAATACGTATCTATCAACAAGTGAATCTGAAAATTAAGGGAACTGAAGATTTGATCAACAGAATAAACTGGTGAATGTAATAGAATCAGGAGCACAGAAAGGGATTGGACTGATAATTCTCAGGGGGAAAGGGGTGAGGGGTGTACAGGGAGAGACTGGACAAAAATCATACACCTATGAATGAGGTCAACGGGAGGGAGGGAAGGGTAGAGGAAAGGGTGGGAGCCGGGTGGAGGGGAGATATGGAGGGGAAAAAAAGAGAAACAAATGTAATAATCTGAAAGATTTAATAAATATGTAAATAAATAAATAAATAAAAAGAGAACATGAATGAACAACCTCTTGACATCCAAATGAAGTCTGGAGTTGAGTTGAAAAACTGGAGAGATGTTTATTGTATTAACATGTCACTTAGAAGATATCCACACTAAGTAGCAAGATTTTATGATGTATCCAGACCCAGAATACACTGCATTAAGTGGAATGTTTATTGAATCAAAGTCCTTCTTCAAAGCTAGGACAGAAAGGTAAAAATTGGGGAAGGCAAGAAAAAATCGAGGGAGGGAGGTAAAGAGACTTTGTCCTTCTATCATTTTGTTCCATCTCTCCCCTGGCACCCACTCTCATAAAAACGGGAGTATATAGAGAAAACCCACTTACTGCAGAGTTAGTTGAAAGAGTCAGAATTGGATTCTAATTCAATGAGACTTTACCTCTTGACATATTATGGTGCTAGCCTATAAATTTAAGTGTATATACTCACATATCACATTTTAATAAAAAGATTTTACAGAAATATTCATTTTTAAATGTTGCCATTAAATATGCTGAGGTCAGCTTTGACAGGTCACAGATCTTTTCCTATCAATAGCCTGTACATCTCTTTTGTTATCCCGAAGCATAAACATTAGCTGCAATATCACCGCTCTCTCCTTTCACACCACTATTCATACCGGTTTATCAAAACTGATTTGTTATGACAACATGGTCTAGGATGGAGATAGATAGCATCTGAGAAACTGCACAGGAATAAAAGCTCAGCCTTGGACAAAAGAGCACCTGGCTCTTTAAATATTCATGAAAATAAGACCAGAAGGCCTCTGCTCTGTGGGATGTTGACTCCCTTTTCATGAATTCAGTGCCTCAACTGTGATGGGAAAATGTTGGCATGTGATATTGAATATCGTGACGAAGGCTATTGTGAAGAGGGAAAAGGGATCCTGATGGACGATGACATCATCTGAGCCTTTTGACTTTTTGTCCGAGCATCTGGGAAAGATTTCAGGGAGCGCCCCTCAGCAAAGAGCATCAAACAGAACCGACAACATGAAGAACCGGAGGCAGCCAGCCAGGAAGGACACGCTAATGCCAAACATGTCACTTGGAGAACTGGTCACACACTCAGTCCTTCAACTAAGGCAATTCCCTTCCAGGGAAGGATCAACTTCCGGTGACGCACATGGTGATCTACGTGCAGAATCGATTGTCCTGGATCATGAACAACTCATGTCTGAGGCCCAAGCATCTATCTATGTTGCTGAAACCCCAACTCTGAATGTAGGGACCGTTATCTTAAGCTTCCCAGCAGGGGTCACTAAGCTAATGATAAATATCAGCTCTCTCATAATATGTCATCACTGTTTCCGTTGACAACATGAGAGGGAAAATATAAATAATATTAAAAATGCTGTGGAAAACAAAATATTTCTCAGCAAAAGTGACAGTATTTTACATAGAGAGTCAAAATGTACTAGGTGCATTCTAGTGTAATGCTTACAGAGAAGACAGTTACAGCCTACTAGCTTCAGAATTATATACAGTGGTACCTCGAGATACGAGTTTAATTTGTTCCATAACCTTGAGGCGTGGGAAACTATGAGACGCTCGAGTCGTGGTAAACTGATGGGTCATGTGCAGCCAGCCGATCCGCACGATTACTCCTATCTCAACTGTTGCTCATATTTCAAAGCAAAAGTGGCTCGCTCGACAGCTCATATCTCAAAAATCTTGTATGTTAGGGCACTAGTATCTCGAGGTACCACTGTACACATATATTTGGTGTACTGTTCAAATGTACAAAAAAGAGGCCTTATAATAGGTAATTAATGGTTTTCCAACAAAGATTTTACTTAAGTTTTATACTTAAATGAGAGGCCCCGTGCACGATGTATGTGCACTGGCTATGTGTGTGGTGGGGGGGTATCTGCACCCCTTCATAGTCCAGGACCCCTCGGGGTATCTGCCTGTTGTGGAGGCGAGAGGCCCCTGCCACTGTGCAGTACTTGGGGGAGTGCACTGACCACCATGAAGCAGCTCCTGCATTGAGCGTCTGCACCCTGGTGGCCAGTGTATGTCATAGCAACCGGCTGTTCTGTCGTTTGGTCAACTTGCATATTAGCCTTTCATTATGTAGGATAATCTGAACATAACAGAGGAAATAGCATTCTATTTAGATACACTCAGGTTTTACTTAGAACTCCTCACTTAAGTCGGTCTTAATCTCCGGAGGGGACATTAGTCGCCTTGTTCTGGTACTGCTGAAGCTTCCGTCTTATATAAAAACCACTGTTTGAAATGTTAACCCTGCTCTTCTGGATTCTGTAAATGCTTTCTTGTTTAAATAAAAAAAATATAAGACTACTCCCATTCCAGAGAGGCCATAAACTATGCCCCAGACAGAGTTGCCAGTGCTGGCACCAGGCCAGGCTTGAGATATGGTCTCACAAACCCTTCCCAGCACACAGGCCTTCTTTCTCCAAAGGTCTGGAAGTCTCATTCCAAATTTGGGAGACAAAGAGCTACAAAAAGTAAAAATAGGGCAAGTTCCCTCCATATCAGGGGGCTCAGAATTTGAAAGACACATTTTTCTCTGGGCCTATACATAATTATAATAAAATGTGGCTTCTCTTTCTCTAAGCACTGATGGGTTTTTCTCCAGGCTTCTGTAACATCATATCCCCTACTATACGCCCTGGCCCTAAAAAGGTTTGTGGCTTCAAATATTATATTAATATTCTTAAGAAAGAAGGGCTGAGATGTTTTACATGATACAGTTGACTTGAAATCAGCTCTAAAAAAGTTAGTTTCTGACGTTGGGGGTGTGGTGGGACAGATGGAAAAGGACTGGTATGCATGAATATATGCGCAATCAATGAGTATGAGACATTGCAGGGGGGGCATGCAATAGGGGGTAGGGGAGGCTGGGAGAAGGTCAATGGGTGAATAAAAGGAGATACAGTGGTACCTCGAGATACGAGTTTAATTCTTTCCATAACCTTGAGGCGTGGGAAACTATGAGACGCTCAAGTTGAGGTAAACTGGTGGGTCATGCGCGATTACTCCTATCTCAAATGTTGCTCGTATTTCAAAGCAAAAATCACTCACTGGACAGCTCATATCTCAAAAATCTCGTATGTTAGGGCACTCGTATCTCGAGGTACCACTGTACATGTGCAACTATGTGTAATACTTTGAACAATAAAATAAAGTTTTTAAAATATAAAGGATGATCATGGACAAAAGGGGTGGTGTCATCTTGCCAGCCAATGAACCTGAGGTTTTTTTTTAATCAGGATTTAGATCAACACTTAGCCTCTGCTATGGCCCTCACTCTGCTCTGTACACTCAGTGAGTCTGGTTCCTTGATGCTATAAGAACACACCCAGCACTCTTCCTCCATTTTACTCTTTGCACAGACATTTGGGCAGAGAGTTCCATCATCTCATCTCACTGTCTCCCCAAGTTATTTCCCGTGTCCCTCCCTGACCATCAGGCCTAAGGAACACACCCACCACTCACATTCCCTTATCACACTCTGTTTTCCTTCAAAGTGCTGTCAACACTTAATATTATCTTCTGTATTTACTTGATATAAACTCTGATCCCTGTCTAGAATCATAAATTTATGGAGGTGGGCCTTTTAGATGTTCTATTTTCTGCTGAATGGTCAGCATCAAGAACTATGCCCAGCACAGTACGGACTCAACAAATATTTGCAAATAAATGAGTAAACAAAAAGCCAGCTTATGTACCATGTACTTCTCAAGCTGGAGGAGGTGAGACATGGGTCATGATCACAAGGCACTTATGTCAAGTTGAAGAGACAAGAACTGAGCACAAACTAATTTGTCAACTTTACATCTTATATTTGAACCAAACCAACTGGTGGCAGAAAGATAAACTGTCCTTACCTTACAGAAAAATAAGCTTTCAGTAAGAATCGGCAGCAACGGATCAGATATTGGAGACAATAGTTTTAATCAAATCTACTTTTTTTTTTTTTAGAAGTCACAGAGAAAAGGCCATATTCTGCTCTATTGTCAAAGACAGAATTTAAGCCTGGGTATTTATCGCTCTAAACTCACACGAAATTTCATGAAGTCTAGTGTTCTTATTTCATGTTGTTATTTATTCTTTTATGTCTAAATTCATAGCATCAGACCCTTTCAAGATGAGAGATCATTTTGTGAAGTAACAACACTTAATTTTTCTTCTGCCTCTTTTCTCTTTCCTAGTTACCACAAAAACAGGTGTGAAAAAAGCCCTCTTTTGTTCTTTAACTCCTCTCCATAAATCACAGCTTTAAATTACAATTCTCAGTTTTTATTCTCCTAAATTTCAAATTAGGCATGCGATCCTGCTTTATGTGGGAAGTTAAAACCAAACGGATCGGGGAGGGAGGAGGGTCTACTCCAACGTGAGATTCCTTAATACCATCAAGAATTGTACCTGTTTTTCATCTCCTGTGCCACCTCTATCCCAACAATAAACATGAAATTAATGCAAATATTCTCCCCTGACTTTCCAGAAAGTTGGCAACCTTACACCTCCCTCCTGCTTTGATGGACTCATTCATTTCCCCCCACCCATTCAGGAGAGCAAAATAGTGGGGGGAAAAAACCCAAGAGGTTAAAAAGACACCCCTTAATAAATATGTTTCAGAGCTGACATGTCTTCTTTCTCTGGGCTCCATTAAACTGGCACACACTCAGCCTGGCATTGTTCACTTTGAAGTGGTTTGCCATTGTTCTCCCACCCGCCGCTATCAAGCCCTACTGACAGATGACCTATCAAATGCCTCGCTCTTTGTCTCCCAGCGTCTTTGCCATCCCTATTTTTTTTTTTAAGACACAATCTGCTCACCCTCTGGCTCTTCCTCCTCCAGGGGTAGCAGTTGGTAAGCCTGGGCCCTCCCAAACTCAAGCTGTTCCGCAGAGCGTGTCTGGATCCCCGTGAAGGGAGGGAAAGGAGCGCATAAATCAGGAGATAGTGTTTCTAACACTGTCAGGGATAAATGGTTCTGAGTTCCTGAACCTGTCATAGAAAAAAAAAGGGGGTGAGGGGGCACATTCTAAGATGAGCTCTGACATCCCTGTTACTCCTTGAAGACAAAGAGCCCTGAAGGTCTCTTGCCAGGTCTGAGTGAGGAATTGGCTTACAACAACTTACAACGAGCAGGAACTTCTTGAGAAAAAAGGGGGGACATGCAGGAGGCAGCCAATCAGTGATTCTCTGTCATCATTGATGTTTCTCTATCTCTCTCTTCCTCTCCTTTCCTCTCTGTAATCAATGAACATATATTTTACAAAAAAAATATAAGACAGTATCTATCAATTATAACGAACATCATAAATCACCTGGAGTATTTGACCTGAGGCTGCTTGGAGGACATTATGTAAAGCCCCACTATTCTTTTAATGTTGATTCTGCAAATAACTCGTACATTCACATGTAGCTACTGATAAACGGTCTGTCTGCTCAAAGGTTTCTAGGAACTAACCTCCAAGGAATCAGATTTAAGCCACGAGGCATTTCAGCTCCAAGAGATGTGGTCACCTTTGCGGAAAACCAGACCATCACTTGACCGTCTTAGAGAGTCTGGTTTTTGGAGCAAACTGCTGCCTTGCACATAGCACTCTCCACAGAGCCTACAACTCCTTCGCTCTTCCTTCCATTAAAACCCCTCATAAAATCCTCTGCCTGCGCTGAGACGTAGATGGTTTTTGAGACTACAATCCCCCATCTTCTTGGGCTGCTGGCTTTTGAATAAACCTGCTTTCCTCACATCAGACTCTGTTTCCCAAGCATTGGCTTTTGAGTGGCAGAGAGCCAGCCCAGGATTCAGTATCGAGTATAGCATGCATATTTGACAGGAACCCATGAACAGGTGGGTTGAGGCACACCAGCCCCTACTATCACCGGTACCTTCAGGCCTGGGAAGCTGGGAGGCTAGAGTGAATCAAACAGCTTCTTCAGATCTTCCCGAACAGAAGTCTTCTAAAGTCTCTCTTAAGTGTGAACAGGTATCTGCTCTATTCCACACTCCACCTTGTGTCTGAAATTCCCCTCTTTGCCCCTCACCCCAATTTTGACACTCAGCTGAAATTTTATGGCCTGAGTCGACATCATTTATATAGAAGTCAGTTATTTTCTTATTAAATGATCCACCACGTGACCCAATATATACCCATACATACACAGTTACCTGTGGTATAATTTTAAAGATTTTCCATCGAAATCATTAGGGATTCTCTCTTTTAAAAAGTATTTTCCTTGTTGGCCTTCAAATTATAAGCATAAGTCACCCTTAAAATTCACTCCTGCAGAACAGATCCTCTCCGAAGGTGCTGGAAGTGACAGCTCATGATTTGTGGCTAGCGAGGCACTAACAAGTTATTTTCTTTCCCCCCAAATTTTGTTAAAATGAGTTGAATTGAGCAATCGTGCTGCTAACACGCTGTGGCATTTACATAGACGAAAATAAAATTTATATTTAAATTGCGCTAAATATTTGACTGGCAAAAACATGAGTCAGAAATACGTTTTTTTTCCTTTCTGCGGAATTTCAATTTAAATGTTACTTTTCTGCTTTCCTCTAAATGGATGTACAGATACAAGCAAACCCCTTAGAAGAACAAATTCCGGTGTTGCTGTTTATTTCCCAAAACGGAAGATCAGCTTTTAGTGTCACATCTGATAAGTACTAGTCACATACTGGAAAAGCAAATGTCTCCTGTTAGTCTCTATGATTATTTCCTATTCTCTGTGTATGTAAACTTCACCTTGCTTTCCATCAGGTGAGAGAACTGGCTGCAAGTGAAATACACAGACACTTTCAAACGAGGGGTGACTTCATTTTAATAAACAACCTTTCAAGGAACAAGGCATGCGCTTGAACTGTGGACTCCTTCGATAACTCAGGTATTTTAAATAACGTGTCAGCTTCTCAGCCAGGGAAGAAATGGCTCTCTCCCCTTATAAACCAGAAGTGCTTGTTGAGCTGCCGCTGATTTACATGAGAAATTAGGCTGCTGACTTCCTTTTATCCGGCTGATTACATTTAAAGTTTATAGCAAGCCGTAATTACCAGAATGTCACCTCGGCCTAAGCTGCTTCATCCCCGCGCTGGGTAAGGCTGCGTCGGGGAAAACGGGGTAGCTATTGTTTTGCCATGGATGGTCTACACCCGCCTCCCATCATCCAAACAGTCACAATTCACGAACTTCTGGATGATGTCCAAATCCTTCAAGCACATCTGCTCCACGCACCAGCGAAACGCAGCCCCATTCACCACCACAATTTAAATATTTTATATAATTAATGGTATGTAATTAAACTTAATGCAATTACGTTTCGGTTCTCGGAGGTACCTATTTTACAATTAGGGTTTCGTCAACAAATAGCTTAGCTGAGGCACAGCACGGCTCTGCCTATAGGAGCAACCCGTACCCAGAAGTGTCCCTGTTACAAAACCAAACATTCCGAGTCGACAGCCATCAGCCTTTGAGTATGTCAGAAACGAGTCTGCGTGCCAAAAGCACATATACAGTGGTACCTCGAGATACGAGTGCCCTAACATACGAGATTTTTGAGATATGAGCCATTGAGTGAGTGATTTTTGCTTTGAAATACGAGCAACAGTTGAGATAGGAGTCATCGCGTGGATTGGCCAGCTGCACACGACCCACCAGTTTACCGCGACTCGAGCGTCTCATATTTTTCAAAAAGTTTATCCTTTCTTATTTTATCTCCCCATAAACCGCAGCTCCTCTCTTTTGCTGCATTCAGGAAAGTCTATAGGATCTTGGAGGGTCTTGTAGGTAAAACGTCCCATGTATAAACTCCCTCATTCTGCTTGGTTTCTGCACCCCTCCCATCAAAGTCACCTGTAGCCTCCATTTCTGAACTTCTGAGGGTTCTGTAGCCAGTCCAGGCCTGTTTAACATGAGATTGTAGTCGGTTGCTTCCCACCAGATGCTAACACAGCTACGATCCACCCATCTGCTTCCCAGCTTCCCCATGTTTTCCTCTCCTCCTCTCCTCTCTCCTCTCCAGGTCCTTGTGCTGTCCTGGGGCTTTCTCCCATCTGTGTCCCAGTCTGGCATGTTAGCATGATGGAGCAGAGCTACCCTTATGTGTCAATTCATGGCATCTCCCAGAAGCCCCCGTCATCCTGGGGAAGATGTGTGGAAGGCAGTCCCCATGGCTGAGAGGCACTGGTATTCCAGAATGTTGGCCTGCTGGCCATGGGCTGGGGAGAAAGGCCATCGGTCTCCAGCAAGAAGCACATCCGTTTTGATGGGGAAGTGGAGCCCTGGGCGACTTGATTGTCACGGGTGCCAACCAGTCTGGGAAAGTAACGACAGCCCACTGGTCAAAGGAGGTGGGTCTCATTCCCTTAGCATGAGCACACGCCAAGCCACACAGACATAAATGTGAAATGTGCCGGCTAAGAAAGACCTCCAGGAAATACTCAAAGTTTTCTCCTTTAATGTGTGGTTGTAGTCACAGCTCTGCCATCCTGACCCCAAAGATGCCACTGAAATTCATCTCAGTCTCTTTTTGCTTGACTCCAAGGTACGGTGACCCTGAACCAGAGAAAGGCAGCCACATGGGTGATCTGACAGTCAGAGGCTGCCTCCCAGGAACAGGCAATGTGATAGTGTGTTTGCTTTATGTTCCTGTCCTGGCTGTGTGGACTTGCATTGATTATCACTTGGTCTCGGCATGGATTCTCCCTTTCAGGACATTCAATGGCAGGAAAAGGAGGAGAGGAAGTGGGCGAGAAGCATGTATCCTAGCGCAATAGATTCATGGGAATTTCTTTGCTGCCAGGACAATATGGATTAACTCAGCACTAGTAGGAAGAGATGAGGCAAAAAAGTTGACAAGACCATCCTTCACTTCTACATTTAAACACACGCCTGGTAATATATCTAATTATCCAATGAATGTGCAGCATGAGATAGAAGAAAGAACACTGAGGTGGGAGTCCAGAGAAGCAAGTCTGTTTTTTTTCTGCCATGGACTGGCGAGCCAAGACTTAGAATGTGTGATCGTCTGGGTCATTTTCAAGTCCAATTCTCCCCGAAATGGTTAGACTCGGCAAATCCATTAGTGTGTGGATTTCCTTGGTCTGATCAAACCAAAGTGACAGACTACAAAATAGCTGATAAATTCTTCATGTGATTTTCATATGTTGAATATCCATATGTTGATATTCCTTAGTATGCATCTCTGATCACTGCTTATGCTGACAGGGATGCAGGTGTATTGTTGCAAGCTTTGGGGTCACTTCTCCCATCCGTGCTCTTATTTTTTAACTTTAATTTAATTGAAAAATTTCTTCGAAAACAAGAAGTATATTGGGTTCAGTGGTTCAAAAGCGTTTGTGGAGTAGTAGTGACCATGTAAGCGAAACATAATTGGGAAGCACAATTATTTAATGCAAACCACAGCCCGGACACATGTTCAACAGGCACACTTGTCGCGGCCTGGGTCATTTGCTCCCTGACTGTCTGAGCTCTTATCAGGATGACTTTCTAGATTAAAGATTTAAATAGCTGAAGTCAGTGAAGCATTGCATAACACAAATAAAAAGGGTTGCATTCGAGAATGCACCACTTAGACACCACTGGGCTGCGAGATTCGGCCCGGGGGCCTGGTCTAAAAAAGGCCCTCAGCAGTTTCCTCCAGCCAATGAGACACTTAGGGTCCTTGCCCCCATTTCTGCCCTTTGGGTAGAGTCCCAGGGATAACTCGGACTTTGGATTATCATTCACTCCACCAGTGAGATATTTATGTCTACACCATGAATATCGATTCGTTCCCTTGTAGTTGCGGCGTGGACAAATCTAGTCTCTGACTGTGGTCTGAACACTTGACTGAATTTAATCGTCCTGGCCTTACCGTCTGAACTGGTGGCAGAGAAAGGCAGTTGAAACTGCTCTGGCCAGTGGTAACATGCCGGGTCATGTGTCAAGAGTGAAGGATGGCCGCAGGCTAAAACAGTACCATCTCACAGAACTCTCTCGCTTAGAGATTACTGTCAAGGTACTTTTTTCAACTTTCAAGCAGACGCTCGCTCACCTTTGAAGGTTGAGTAATGAACTCTATTGAATAACAAATGCTGATTTAGCCTCCATAGGGATCAAAGGTCTCTGGTACAGACAATTAGGAGGAGAGTAATTTTCCAGTCTATAAACTGCTCTTGAATATTCAAATATCAACTGAAATATACTCTGAAGCAATAATTAGCCTCATTCACAATCGGTGAGCCAGGTAACCTTTTTTACCTTTCATGCCCAGTTACCATGCAGAAAACACTTGTAAGACAAAACAAAAACAAAGAAACAAACAAACAAAAAGAACAAAAACCCTACTTCTCGCCAACTGGAATCCACATGTATAGAGCGGCAGAGATGAGAGGTGTCCTTTTCACCTTATCCTGCGTCTCCGATTAATTAGGAATCAGCACACTGTAATGATGACAGTGTCTAACCAGAAGATGAAGAGAAGATCCTTTTAAGCTCGGGGTCACTGACACAAATAGCAAGTATTTAACCTCTGGATGTGATCACTCGGGCTTCTCAATAAGCGATGGTTAATGGGGTCCATAAACGTGCCCAGGGTTATTTACATAAAAGGCTCCGTATAATGATGGAAGAGCTGATACAAGAGCGTGATGATTTGATCATCTATTCAAAAACACAGGCCGATGCAGCTTTTCATGAGCAGGAGCTCTTGTGAGGATTAATCACGACTGGAATGCAAACTCTGAAGAGGAAGCTCGTCACCTTTCTTGCCGTGAGCGAGGCAAAGCTGGGAGAATAGTCACCTGCACTAACGCTCCCACCTCCCCCATCTGTCGGGTGAGTGACACTAAAAACACTCCGCTTACTTTCCTTTGTGATGGGTAACTCACAATCACACAAATCACATCCTGAACATAAAAACATAGATGGTGAGTGGTCGCTCCTCCTGATAATATACCGTATTTTCCAGTGTATAAGACAACTGGGCGTATAAGACGACCCCCAACTTTTCCAGTTAAAATAGAGAGTTTGGGATAGATTCGCCCTATAAGACCACACCCGGCTTATAAGACAACTCCTGACTTTTTTTTTTAATATATTTTATTGATTTTTCACAGAGAGGAAGGGAGAGGGATAGAAAGTCAGAAACATCGATGAGAGAGAGACATCGATCAGCCACCTCCTGCACACCCCACACTGGAGATGTGCCCGCAAGCAAGGTACATGCCCCCGACCGGGATCGAACCTGGGACCTTTCAGTCCGCAGGCCAAACACTCTATCCACTGAGCCAAACCAGTCTCAGCCTACTCCCGACTTTTGAGAAGATTTTCCTGCGTTAAAAAGCCATCTTATACACCGGAAAATACGATAACTAAGAGAGAGAAATAGATCTCTGTTTCAATTGGCTAAAAACTGGAGCTAGAGTTTCCTCCAGTCCGTCCAACATAAACTAGTAGATTTTCAGGATGCTAACGCTGTACATGTGATGATTAATTGGTTCTTTCATCCTTTCTCACTGGAGGAGTGGAGATCTGGAGAGGTTAAGTGATAGGAAAGGGATTCGAGCTGGTTAAACACAGTTCATCCAACACAATCATTGAGCCTGGAAAGTGTTCAGCCATAAGGAAGCAGACACAGCCCCTGCTCACGCGGTGGTCACTGCCCCATGGAGAAACCCAGGAAGAGAGAGAGAACCCGATGCAGGCCCTCACGCCAAGACGTGTTTCATCAGCGGCGGTTACCTCTGCCCAGCTGCCTAGCACACACCGACGTGGCCCCGAGTGGATGGAATCTGTTGGAAGCCAGACAGGCAGACCGCAGTGAACACAAAATTAATAGCCTTCAGGCACCTCGCAGGCGTCTGTGAAGAATGCCAGAGCCCTGCCGGTGAGAATAAAGTCTGACTATTAACATCACACCGCGATCACGGGCGCTGAAGACACGCTGGTCCCTGCTGAGGGCCCTTCTGCAAACTCTTTGTAGTTAGAACTGCAGGAAACAGGTCCAGCAGCGCTGAATGGAGCCGCTGCCACAAGGCCCGGCCCAGCATCAGGACCTCCACAGCGATCCCGGGACCAGAGAAGCCGGGAGAAGGGCCACGGCCCGTGGGAGCATTTGTGCGGACTGGAAAATTGCATGTGGCCCTCTCTTCACACGCACCGTGGGAAACCACAGAGAGAGTGTCTCCGTGATTCAAGCGCTGGCTTAGAGAACAGCTTGGTTTTTGTCTCAGCGTGGACTCCATTGCGCTGCACAGTCCTGGGTCACGCACTGTATTGCCCTACACCAGCGGTTCTCAACCTGTGGGTCGCGACCCCTTTGGAAGTCGAACGACCCTTTCACAGGGGTCGCCTAAGACCATCGGAAAATGCAGATATTTACATCACGATGCATCACAGCAGCAACATTTCATGGTTGGGGGTCACCACCACATGAGGAACTGTATGCAAGGGTCGCGGCCTTAGGAAGGTTGAGAACCACTGCCCTACACTGTCGATCTTCCATCAGCACAAAAGGGAAAGAAACAAATCCCCATGTGACCCTGTGTCGCCTTCCATATATACGATGAGCACAGAGCCGAGTTTCTAAGTATCCCCCCTGAAAAATATCACAATAGGATGGCGGGCTGTTGGAGAATACTGAAGAGAACATTTCTGGCCGATCGTGTGTACGGATAGGTGTGTTGGTTTATTTATTTTTCTGTACTTCACCTTGGGGAACTATAGAAATCAGTGTCTTCAGATCACTCAGTTACACAGGTGGTAGCTACCTGTTCCCATAAACATAAATATCCCGGATAAATACAAGGCAATCAGATAAGATAAAATACTATGGGATTCTGCCCTGACATCATTTGTACCCAGCCAGCAGGTAGGACTGTTAGCAAACCTATAAACGCCCAACTGGATGGTAAGGATAACATTTCTGTAGGACATTAAAACTGAGAGACAACTTTATCAGAAGAATCACCGGAAAAGTCTCATGGAAGAGATGGTTCATGAGTCAAAGCTTACATTGGAATATAATTTTAAGTCAATGGGAGGGAAGAAAGAGGAATTCTGAACCGAAAGAATAAAAGTCATTACAGTACAGGTAAGTCTGGAAGAAGGGAATTAAGTGTAAGAAACTATCTGTCAGAAGTGCAGGCTGCATGGTGAGTACCTTTGGCAGCTGAAAGTGCAGTTAGAATAACAGAATGTGAACGATGCTCCCCAGGTCACGTCCTCACTCTCCCTCCAACCTCTTGGGGATCTAATATCCGGTTCTATCTAGAAATCCCTACTGACGTCCTGTAGACACAGGTGAAGACGATGTATATTTTTCCTATTTTTCCACATAAGAAATTTCAGAAACAAATAAAATCAGGCCAAGACACAACTCAAGATCAGAATCCACGTGGCATTTTGGCAGTCAATCCTTGCTACCTCTGTCTGAGAAATGTCCTTTCAAAAGTCCATAGTAAGGATTTGTGTGGCTTGACGCTGATTTCATAGTTTCCTTTGTCATCTTTTGAAAGAAAGTTAATAATGAGTTTTAGTAACTTCAAATGTTATTTACTATGTGCATGAATAATGTGGAATACAGACTACATTAAACACTATGTAATATACAACATGAAAAATGGTACATACCATATGTTGATATATATTGTATATGGTATATTTACACATACTGATATATTACATATTTTACATCAACATATATTAAATGTTGAGAAAAGCCAGCTTAGCACTTTTAAAGACTACACCAAGAATTCCACAGATACAGCCTATTTATATTAGGGTTGAAGAGATTAAGTCAAAGTATATCAGTGAAACCTCTCGGAGAAATTGGTGTTTGTCTTAAATGGGCTATATTATTTTTCTCCAGTAGAGAATTTAGATAATTTTATTAAGTTCACTTTGACTTTTATTTGTAATACAAGTACCTATATTTTTTTGGAGAAAAAAAGAATTAATCTGCATATAAAACAAATGCATAGGGTTATTTTTAACATGTTAAAAATAATGGGCATTTTTCTATGGAAGTTTTCTATCACAGGCAAAATGAAACTATATCATTCCTTCATGTCTTGAATAAAAAAAACGGCACCAAATTACGCTGCAGAAACTATTTGTCCCTTTGCCCAAGGTCAGAGGAAAAGAGACAATCTCTTTGGTTCAAAGCGTCCACTTGGATCACACCATTTGTGATGAGAGTGAGGCACGCTCGTGCCGGATTATTAATTTGTCAAAGCATTCAACGAGATGGGTCTCATCTCTCGTCAGCCTGCCCGGCGCGGTGTTCACCATGACAAGTAGCCTTAACAAGCCCCCAGTGTCTCATCGCAGCCGAGCAGAACTGTGTTTTTCATCAACAGCAACTGTGCTTGAACGGACTTTAATTTGCTGTTCTGGGCATATGCTCATCCTTCTCCCCTTTAAAATAGAAAAAAAAAAAAGGCAGATACATAAAGGCCGATGGGTGTTTAAAGGGGAAGGTGATGAGCGGGTTAATGGGAAAGGTGCAGACTCAATGAGCCACTTGGACCTCATCTCGGCAGGGATGGCTTTGGTGCTGCAGTGGTGCCTGGAAGATGGAATGCCGGGTGGCTGATATTTACAAGAGCCACTGAGTGGAGCAGGGGAAACAGACTCATCTGCTGGAAGGAATGGGGTGGGAGGGAAGTCCGAGGTTCTGAAGCAACCTTTTGACATTATTGAAGTAATGTTCACCCCTGAAATGTGGAGCTGGGGGTCTCTCAGACTTGGGGTTTCCAGTGTAAGCCTGAAGAGAACAGAAGGTGTGCTATGGGCTGAGTTGTGTCCCCTGACATCCATGCTGGGTTGCTGTGTAAACTTGTTACCTAGTAACTCTGCCTCGGGAAACTGAGGCTCGGAGAGGTGAGGGGCTCAGACAAGTGATTGCGTGGCAAATCAGTCCCAGGATCGTCCGAATCAAAGCCCCAGAACCCTTTCCACTATGTCACCATGCAAACTAGCACCAAAACGTGGCTCTAAAACACCGTTTTTCCTTCTCTTGTGTGGCTCACGTCAATCTGAAACCGATTCTGGACGAGAGTAAGCACCGACCTTCCGCAGGTAAATACTTTGACATGTACCACTCATGTGGAAGTAGCTCTGGAGCAGTGGTTCTCAACCTTTCCAATGCCGCAAACCTTTAATACAGTTCATGTGGTGGTGACCCCCAACCATAACATTATTTCCGTTGCTACTTCATCACTGTCATTTTGCAACTGTGATGAATCGTATTTGTGTTTTCCAATGGTTTTAGGTGACCCCTGTGAAAGTGTTGTCCGACCCCCAAAGGGGTCTCGACCCACAGGTTGAGAACCGCTGCTCTGGATGAAGATTAAAAAAGGAAGGTCTGTTATAGAGCCTCATGTATTTCCAAACAGTGCTGCTGTTTTAGTTAGGAGTACATGGTGAGTGAGATCCTTTCTGCTTGCTACAGCTCTTCCTCTGTCAGGCGCTCCCTGAACATCTGTCACCTGGAGGTCTGCTGCAGGACCCTGGTCCACATATACTTAGAGCGGAAGAGTGAAAACCTGCACAAAGCTTTTGATTTTATCCTTCATGACTCCCATGATGCACCTGGGACTTTCCTCTCTCCTCTGCAATGGGAATAAAAATGCTATCAGTCAAGGATGACCTGTTACTTTAGGACTTTTTGCTTTGTGTGTGTGTGTATGTGTGTGTGTGTGTGTGTGTGTGTGTGTGTGTGTGTGTGTGTGTTTTATTATTTTATAAGCTTTCCAATCTAATGATAGCCAGTTATCTTCTGCCCTTTTGGGAAGAGGCTGAAGAAATCACTCAGCACTCCTCTTGCTCTTGACATAAAACAAATACCACAGTGGCCAACAATATTTGTAAAAGCAAAATACAACTGGTTGGTAGTTTATGGGAAAGGGAGAATTTAAATGAATGATGCCAGAACATTCTATGTCCTTTCTGGGTTACTGAGACTCCTTCCACAGAGATCTAGGCCATGTGCCTTTTCCAGTCAGTGGGCGACTCAGGTTGAAAGCTCTCTGACATCCATCACACCGGTGCCCACACGAATCTCCATCAAATTCGGTCAGCCCTCCTCTTATCTGTTCACACCAGCAAGAAAAGCAAACGCCATGTCTCAAGAAAACTCCCTGTAAGTGCAAAATCAATGGGCAAATCGTCTTCTTACAAAATTGAACGAACACAGAGCGACAGCGACAACTAAACACTTCCTTGTTTTTTTCTAAGCAGAGGGTAAAATGGCATTCCAGGGAGATGCCACTCCTGTGCAAGCCCGCCATCTGGGCAGTCAGTGAAAGGAGCATGGCGTCCGGAGCAATCTGCCAACTCTCTGCACCACATCCACCAACACTTGCACCGGTTTTCCAGGGACGTGGCTGCGTAAGAAGCTTACTGCCTCCGGCTGCACACATAAGCCTGGGAAAGTGATATCAATGTACCCTATGGGGTCCGGGGATGCTCATGTGCTTGGCTGGCGAACAGACACTTCTGCCTGGTACAACCCGAACGGGCACAATTTATGAGGCTAATACAGCCTGGAGCAAATGACTTCCTGGGAACACACGTTACACTAAGCTGTGTGTCTCACTCCCTCACACAAACTCCATTCCTTTCCCCTCTCCTTAGTTATGGTAAAAAATGCATACTTGTAGCCGAAACCAATTTGGCTCAGTGGTTAGAGTGTCGGCCTGTGGACTGATGGGTCCCAGGTTCGATTCCGGTCAAGGGCATGCACATTGGTTGCGGGCACATCCCCAGTGGGGGGCGTACAGGAGGCGGCTGAAGGATGTCTCTCTCTCATCGATGTTTCTAACTTTCTATCTCCCTTCCTCTCTGTGAAAAATCAATAAAATATATTTAAAAAAATACATACTTGTAGAAAAAGAATTAAGATAGTATTTTCTTCCCTACAAATCTCCTCTGCATGATTTGCTCTGTTTAGCACAGCAAGGGCCAACAGTGAGAAGACCATCATCCATCTCAGGACAATCAAGATGGAGACTTGGGATATTCCTAGAGGGGGGACAGGGCAAAAATAGATCCTGAGAAGGAGGGCCCCTCCCCCTCCTGACCCCACCTTGCTTTGATCCGGTTTCAAATTTGCAAGGAGAGAAAGGCTGGTATGGCCACAGCCAGGGCCTGTTCATTGTGCACTTATTTTCTTAAAGCTCCAGACCCTCGGGAAGACTGGAGCTGGGGCCACCATTAGATGCTGATGAGATTTTTTTTAAAATATATTTTATTGAATTTTTACAGAGAGGAAGGGAGAAGGATAGAGTTAGAAACATTGATGAGAGACATCGATCAGCAACCTCCTGCATGCCCCCCACTGGGGATGTGCTCGCAACCAGGATACATGCCCTTGACCGGAATTGAACCCAGGACCTTTCAGTCCGTAGGCCGACGCTCTATCCACTGAGCCAAACCAGTTTAGGCAGATGGTGACAAGATTTTAGAACAAAAATCAGATAGGCAGATTTCAATGAGTGTGGCCGAAAATGATGAGTTACCCCTAACTCTAATAGTGCATAATTTTTTTTTACCTATCAATAATAACTTTATTTTTTATTTTTTTACTTTACTTTATTTTTATTTTTTACTTTATTTTAGTTTTACTTTTTCCCTATTGCCCTCCCCATCCCCTAGTATATGCCCTCACTCATTTTCCACCCCTGTTAACCCCCCCCCCCATTGCCCTGTATCCACTGGCTATGCCTACACACATGCATACAAGTCCTTCAGTTGATCTCCTACAGCCCCTCCCCCCCCCAACTTCCCCTGCCTTCCTGCTGTAGCACGACAGTCTGTTCACTGTTTCTTTTAATATCGCATGATTTCTTCTACTCCTCTCTCTCGGAGAACAAACTCATAGAGAAAAATGTAAGAATGGTATTTTCTGACTCAAAACCACAAACATTTCCTTGAACAGGTGAGCTACTGTGCATTCCAGGCACCTGTGGTCTCTGGGTCAATAGCCTGAAAGCTGGGAGGGGGGGGAAGGAGGGGGAGGGGGTACCTTCTTTTCTGAACATGTTAGCCCAAGCATCCCTCCTCAAATGGCAGCCCATGCTCCTTTTAAGAGGCTGCCATTCCTCTACAGAACATTCCTCTTTTAAACTTGAGGTTCCCTTCATGTATTTCTAAAATACACTAATCGGAGGGGTTTGCCATGTTCAATGTCTCATTGAATAATCTAACTCCCCTTGTTCTCAGAGGAAAATAGTTTGAGAAAAGCCCTCATGAATTTTATTAAAATTAGGATTTTATTTTTTGTTCAACTACAAAAATTGAGAACAAAATGAGCAAGAAATATCCGATTAGTGCCACAGTATATTACTTTGAGTTTTGGGAAAAGAGGTGTAAGATAGTAATGGTCTTTGTCCAGAGCTAGTTTGGTTCTAGTTAAGAACTAGCACATGAAGTATGGGAGCAGCAAAGTCAAGGTCTCATTGATTTTTTTTTTTTTTTTTTGTAGTCAGAATGGAACATGAGTCAGAAAGAAGGACCGATATAGAAATATTTGAAGAAAAATTTGCCCTGGCCATGCAGCTATGAATGGGATGGAATAAAGACAAATTTTATAGTAGTCAGAAATGTGGATAACTCAACTGTATTTTTAAAAGCTAATTATCCTTGTAAATGTATTAAGCCTCCACTTAAAATAATTAATATTTCTTCCAATGTAAATGTTAATAGTAATTTTACATAGAGAGTGGGTGCATTTCATCTTCCTGCCTATTCAAGTAGGATGTCCTTGAGTTTATTTTTTTTAATATATTTTTATTTGCTTCAGCGAGGAAAAATATAGGAGACAGAAACATCAATGATGAGAGAGAACATTGACTGGCTGCCTCCTGCATGCCCCACACTGGAGACTGAGCTCAGCATCTGGGCATATGCCCTAACCAGGACCTCCTGGTTCCTCTGTTGATGCTCAGCCACTGAACCACACGAGCCAGGTGTGTTTATAATTCTAGATAGTGAACTCAGCATTCCTCCGTCACTTTTACCTACCTCAGAGCTGTGTTGGGAGAAAATTATTCCTCTTTTTAATAGCAGGCAGAATAAATTGCCCTACCTCAAAGGGTTGTTGTGAAGGGATAGAAAGCAACACTGTAGAGATGGTTTCGCTTCTTAGAGAGGTGTTATCTTAATCCAAACCTGTGAAAAGAAGAGCTACAGCATCTTCTGACACTGAGAAACTATTCTGTTGTAAAATAGTTTCTAAAGGGAAGAGTGCCCTGGATATGAGCTGTCAAATTTATTTATTTTTAAATATATTTTATTGATTTTTTACAAAGAGGAAGGGAGAGGAAGAGAGAGTTAGAAACATCGATGAAAGAGAGACATCGATCAGCTGCCTCCTGCATGCCTCTTACTGGGGATGTGCCCACAACCAAGGTATATGCCCTTGACCAGAATCGGACCTGGGACCATTTAGACTGCAGGCCGACACTCTTATCCACTGAGCCAAACCAGTTTTGGCAATGAGTTGTCAAATTTAGAGAAGCAGGACAAATCAAGGTGCCAGGAACCACAGGGAATACTCTGGTCTGCAGTAGGGTGCAGAAAATAATTGATTGCTAATTTCCATGGCCCCGTGCTGTAAGAATAGTAAGAGTGATGCCAAGAGACATTCAATAGAGCTGAATCCTTACACTTCACTGGATAACTGAATTACTGGAATAGCTTCCAGTAGAGACAGATCATTTTCCCATTCTAAGCAAAGAGCAAGAAAAGGAGTTGAAGGTGGTTCAAGGGTCTACAGCCCTCCTCACTGCAAGGAAAGATGGAAACAGAAGAAGCGAGAAAGCGTCATTCTGCAGATCAGGATAGCAAAGAAATAAGACACGGCGCTGTGAAATACATTTTCCAGGTCCCCACCACTAAACTACGCTGTTAAGCAAAACTAATCTCTCGCGGTAATTTAATCTGTGATAATGATTGTGATTACAATTCTAAAATTGAACAGTCCATCTTTAAGGAACCATCAAAGTAATTCAAGGTTTTCATTATCTTCCTGTTTGCTGTGTACTTTCCTAAGTTATTTTTTCTCATGCACGTGCTAAGCTTGTCCTGAATTTCAAATGACAGTAGCTTCTCCTCATTTCCCCAACATAGGATGGACACTCTCTAGGAATATTAACATTTTTTTCCTAATACTCTTTAAACCAGCCATTAATATGATAAGACTTTGGTAATGAATTTACCAAAATTCCCTCCAAATACTACATGTGCTAATGCGGTGGAAATCGCATGCATAATGCATGAGGCTTTGTGACAGATGCCTGCCAGAAACAGTGTTTGGCAAACAATGCTTGAAAAGTGCCTCACCGATTACAATTTATTGCTGCGGATGGACCCAGGGCAAACACAGAAGGATCTGGGCTATTCATGGCCTGGAAGGCACAGCGGTTCACTGCCTGCTCCGATTATCCCCGGGAGCGCCGGGACCTCACTAAAATGAAGGAAGACACTTAATGAGATGTTTAATGCCGGGAGAGTAACTCTTCCTAACAAAGGATTCCCCCGGGGTGCCCCGCTGTCATCTCCATGGAGATCACGCCTGGCAAAAGGTCACAGCTCCAGCCACAGCTGCTGGGGCAGGACCGTTCAGCCCCTGCTCTCTGTGGCTCAGCCTCTCCTTTTACAGGCCGGCTGTCCTCTTTGAAAGGGAGAAGCTGGGCCAGCTTTCACGCGCGCCCTTCTCTCCATCTTCTTCCGGGTTTGATGTGACCTCGGGCCTGACTGATTGGGGACCGCACCTCCCAGCATCTGTGGAGTTCCTACTGCTGGGAGTGCTGGCGTGGTGAGAGGAGACAGTCTCACTCCCTGGAGTTATGGGCGGGCGGGAGTAGGGGGGTGGGAGCTGAACTCTGGGGAGAGCTTTCTGAAGACAGATTCTACCTTCTTTAGACATGAAATCTGCCCGTGAAACCACTGACCGTTGCCAATAAATCGAGGTTCATTCAACTGCAAAAAGATCACAAGTTCACCAGTTGTGCTAAGTTCACTTGGCCTGTGTGGGGGTTCTCTCGGATGCAAAAAGGGGGAAGTGACTTGACTGAGGGCTCACAGATCACTAGTGGCAGAATCAAGGTGAGAATTCCTTCTTCTCTGCGGCCAATGGCACTGGAGGAGGAGGAGGAGGAGGAGGAGGAGGGGAGAAGAAGGGGGAGGAGGAAGAGGAGAAGGAGAAGAAGAAGAAGGAGGAGGAGAAGAAAGAGGAGGAGGAGGAAAAAGGAACTGGGCCTCTGGAGTGCTGGTCTACCTCCCGTGGCATCCCCAGCCTCCCTGCCCACTGCTGCTGGTGCTTTCTTGCAAGGACTAGAGAAGAGAGGCTTCTGTGTTGAGGATAAACACAATGAGTGGGTCTGACTGAGGAGCCCCAAATGGGCTAAGCTCTCAATATTGAGAGAGGTAGCTGGGACAACATTGAAATGTTAAGTCCTAAAGTCCATATTGGTTTTCCTTTACTTATTTATTTTTACTTGCAGAAAGCTGACTAACTTCTGATTATTTGAAGAATCCAAAGCCTCCCGAAGAAGATCCTGATCAGAAATAAAGAAAAGTCAATGGTGCAGAAACAATTCCTGAGAAGAGAAACTAAAATCCATCTCAGCCCAAGTGTAGAGATGAAAAGGGCAAGGGAGACTATTTAATTTAGCGGGAGTGGCCATCAATCCGGAGCTTTTAGAAATCCAAACCTAGTGAAGAAGATTGGACAAACAATAAAAGTAAGTAGAAAATTACTGGAAGGTCCATTAACGGAAGAGAACAAACAGGAGGGAGAAGCCCCAGGCATGCTCACCACCAGAAGGCGGGAATGGAAGGCGTGGGAAGGCAGGGTACATTCATCAGGGAGGCTAACAGGAGGAGGCAGCGGCCATGATTGAAATGACTATTGAGTTCCAATTTCAGTTGACATTACTTTTACTGCCGTGGTAGCGACCTGAGTGCAGCAGGGATTTCAGCTGTGAGGTGGTGAATGACCAAGGTCCTCTCTCAATAGCAAACCAGAAATTCAGCAGCAGCTGCTACATTGATACTCGCCCACTGGCTCCTTATTCAGTCCCTGTGCAAGACAATTTTCAATAAAATACATAGTAGGCTATGCAATTGTAGAATATTAGGTTCATTCATTTGATACCCAGATTTTCAACCCTTGCATCTAATTACTAAAGTGCTGGGGCACACCAAATATATGCACAGATATATATTTTTGTCATATATATATTTGCTAATATGACCAAAAATAGGAATAATTTTTATTCTTTCACACCTTGATGGCTAGTGATGTATTGGCTGTTGTCATTTTTTTTACTTGACAGTCTAAGGAAGGAGTTGGGTATTACAGGTTTTAAAAATTCTTGTGGCACACCGGTTGGAAATCGCCAATTCAACACATTTGTTGATTGCTTAATAGGTGCCAAGTACTGGGTTAACCACTGAGAGTAGAGCTATGAGCAAAATTGGATACAGTATTCTTGGAGAATACATAGGAGTTGGAAAAACAAGAAGAAATCAGGACAATAGCACCCTGTGGAAAGTATTCCCCCAAATTGAGAAATCTGTTTTCAGAGAGGAAAAGCAGCAGCAGAGACTGGGAGTTTGGGAATCACTTCTCCACAGGAATGATGTCCACACTGGAAAGATGGATGGGAGTTACATGGAGGAGTTGGCACGGGAGATTCTTCCAGGTGAAATGAGATAAGCAAAGGCCTTGGGTTGAGCGAACAGAGAAGACTCGATCGGGGCTGTTTCCCTGTCCTAATGCCATTGTCACAGACTCAGCTTTCCAAGAAAGGGTGACTGGAGACAATTGAAGAAGCATCTAAAATGCACTTGACCTCTCTGAGTCCTTCATTTGACCAATCAATATAGTCAGACATTTCCCCAATTGAGGTGAGAAGATCAGCAAATTTCAAAGCATAAACTAATTTGCGCCGAGTTGAAAAACAAGTCACCCAACTTACCTCTCTTTCACACCAACAGAGACCAGATAGTATAATTGATCCAGAGACTAGAGGCCAGAGGACAGACAAGCTTGCTGCTCTGAGGAAATCAGCCAGCCACATACCAGATCATGAGATGAGGCAAAGGGCCACTCTCACCATAAGGCCAGCATTCCCTCCACTCACACTGGAGATTCCCTAAGCTGGGAGGACTGGGAAGAAAGGAGCGACACCTTTCTAGAGAATACATTGGTTGGGAGCCAAGAGAGAACCGTCGGCTGTGAAAGGTGGGTCTGTTACTTTGAGACCACTTGTTCAGATCATCAAATTTTTCCCATTTATTCATCTATCCTTCCCCTAAACTTCTTTCTCCTTTCTCCTTTCTTCTCTCTATCTCTCTCTCTCTCTCTCTCTCTCTCTCTCTCTCTCTCTCTCTCTCCTTTCTTCTCTCTCCTTTCTTCCCTTTCTTCTCTCTCTCTTTCTTTCTTTCTTCCCACCCTCCCTACCTCCTTCTCTTTATTAGTCAAGACTCTAGCTATTCTATTGGCATGACAAATGTTATTTCCCCCCAATATTATTAATTTTTAGCGATAGAAAGGAAGGGGGAGGGAGAGAAGGGAGGGGAAAAAGAGAAAGAGAGAGAGAGAGAGAGAGAGAAAGAGAATGAGAGGGAGAATGAGAGAGAGAGATAGGAGAGAAAGAGAAAGAAACATCCATGAAACATCAATTGGCTACCTCCTGTATGTCCATTACTGGGGATTGAGTCCAAAACCCAGGCATGTGCCCTGACCAGGAATCGAACCAGCAACCTTCCAGTGCACAGGACAATGCCCAACCAACTGAGTGATACCAACCAGTTCTGTCATGAAAAATGTTTAATATAAACATACAATTTAATAACAACTACACATTAGCAACAGTAAATGACAGAAAACAGTGCCCTAAGTGCATTTATTTTTAAAGCATTTTATCAGAACACATGTAATGCACTCTCCTCTGGTCAAATACTGGGCCCTAGCTGGGTAGCTCAGCTGGTTAGAGCATCATCCCGATACACAAAATTCTATCCCCAGTCAGGCACATACAAGAATCAACCAATGAATGCATGAATAAGTAGAACAATAAATCCATGTCTCTGTTTCTCTGTATTTCCTTTCCTTTCTCTAAAATCAATCAATCAATAAATCATTATTTTTAATTTGAGAAGAAAAATATATTTTTAAAAGTTCTTCAAGTAAGTAGAGAGAGCTAAAGGCCTAAAATACCTGAGAGCAGTAAGAAGTGGTGAAGTCTAGTGTGAGAGGCCTCTTCGCTAGGGTCTGCATGAAGAGAATCAATTGAATGAACAGCTAGTACTAGCATATTGAAGACACAAAAGCCAACTACACAGACATTTCTAGATGTCAGGAACTCTTCCAGGTGAGTGTTTCTAGAACACTGCCAAGGAAGCACTCATCAATGGTTCCTTGGAACACTAAGCAAGCATGTTTTAAAGTCACATGTGGGTGACTTGCCATGTACAGGGTAGTCAGCTCCCATGAAACAGAGGATGATGCTTGAGAGCATCACCCCCTGCAATGCCATCATCTTCTGGTCCAAGTCTTGGCTTCTTGCAGCTTCTTTCTACAGCTGCTGAGAAGTAACTAAGTGAATTACAACTGTGCGCAGAGATTTATACCAAGATTTCCCCTTCCTCAGAGCCAAGAAACATCAGCTTCGTTCTATTTCATCCAAGCCACGCCGCGTTTGATTTCATTCGTTTTCTGACATGGTGGCATCCACCACAGTGTGCCAGGCACTACGATTCATCATTTCATAAGCATTACCTTAATTAAACTTCCTATCTACACTGTCCGTTATCCCCATTTACAAATGAGGGCGCTGGGGCTCAGGAAAATAAAGTTAATGGCCTCTGATTGCACCGCCTCAGCCCGGAATCTAAGTGGAAAGACTGAGACTCTGCTTCCTGGGATTTCACAGCTGTATTATTCAGGTCCTAAAAACTGGACCCCCTGACCTCACAGCCTTTCCTCATTTCCGTGTGTGAGCCCCTCACAGGATGAACTGCTGGACTTTCCAAGCATTCACTACATATCCTTTCGATTACAACGGACTAGGTGTCTAAGGTATACCAGGATAAGTGGGTTTTTTTTTTAAATATATTTTATTGATTTTTTACAGAGGAAGGGAGAGAGATAGAGTTAGAAACATCAATAAGAGAAATATTGATCAGCTGCCTCCTGCACACCTCCTACTGGGGATGTGTCCACAACCAAGGTACATGCCCTTGACTGGAATCGACCCTGGGACCTTTCAGTCTGCAGGCCGACGCTCTATCCACTGAGCCAAACTGGTTTCGGCAAGTGTGCTGTTTTTATTGCTGTAGAGGTTTCACTCACATATCCTCTATTACTTGTTAAAGCAGGAATATTTACTAGGTGGTCTCCGCTCCCATCATTTGTGAGACTCTCCCATCCACTATCTGAGGTAGAGAGTTCTGTCTCACCAAGACAGTAATACCCACATTTCTCTATAGATTTATAGATTTAGTGATAGTTTTCTCAGCTAAAGGAGGAGAAAGAGGAAGAAGAGCAATTGAGGGAGAGTAAAAAAAAAAAAAAAAGATCGCCGATATCAGTTTGGCTCAGTGGATAGAGTGTCAGTTTGCAAGCTGAAAGGTCCCAGGTTCGATTCCGGTCAAGGGCATGTGCCTTGGTTGTGGGCACATCTCCAGTGGAAGGCGTGCAGGAGGCAGCTGATTGATGTCTCTCTCTCTTTGATGTTTCTGGCTCTCTATCCTTCTCCCTTCCTCTCTGTCAAAATAAAATATATTTTAAAAAAAGAAAGACCAATAGAAATGTCAGAAACCTATTTAGCAAAGCCAAAATATGGGTTGATGTTTTTCTGTTGGTGTTGTTTCTTTAAATTATTTTTATTATGACCTCTGCAACAATTAGGAAGGGTGTCATGGTAAAATCAAAGCTAGAACAAAATAATGAGCATGACATACTTGTGGGCTAATTGACAGTCAATGCAAGATTCTTGCAGAATACAAGTAATTCAAATTTCTCCCATTTCTTAAAAAGAGAGGGCTATTTGAAACTGGGCACATTTCCTCTTTCTCAAATACTGTCATCCTGACTGTGCCAATTTAAATATATATTTTTCGGTGATGCAACTTTACAAAATGGCTTCAGAGAGTGGAAGACATCCTTATCCAGAAATCAGGTGGTCAAACATCGTCCAGGTCTTGGCATCTGGCATCTAGTTCTCAAAGGGTCAATGTCAACACCACCTGCAGCTGCATGGGCACATGTAATGGGGTGACACTCAACCCCAGGCAAAAAGGCTAGAGCTCCATTCAGCTGGTCTGCCAAAGAGAGACAGATGCCATTAATAACAGGGCTATCACCAAAACCAGTTTGGCTCAGTGGATAGAGCATCAGCCTGTGGAGTGAAAGGTCCCAGGTTCGATTCCAGTCAAGGGCATGTACCTTGATTGTGGACACATCCCCAGTAGTGGGCGTGCAGGAAGCAGCTGATCTATCTTTCTCTCTCATCGATATTTCTAACTCTCTATCCCTCTCCCTTCCTCTCTGTAAAAAATCAATAAAATGTATTTTAAAGAAAAATAAGGGGGCTGTCTCCCTCCTCATTCTGCTCCCAGTAACACTGACAGGCACATTCTTCCCCCACTGGCCTCTGTTTCCTGTTCTTGTCAGACTCTGAGGCTTCATTTTGGGAAACTGGGAAATAGGGAGAGGGAGCGGTTATCACTTGGAAGAAAGGCAGATTCCCAAGCTATAATTCATGTACAGATACACGTTACTAACAAGGCTGGTGGCACTAAATGACCATAGAAAGTGACTATGCACACATGAAGACAAATTTATAATAGGCGCATATTTTCAGCCAGTGGCCAAGTTTGTTGAAAACCAAACACTATATATCAGAATATGGCCACTGAGACAAAAACATATCTCAAAGTGTAAGAGGCACTGTGTGGTATCCTCTTGCACCGCTTTGCATAATGTTTTCCTAATAATGATCGTAATTATGTTTAGAGTTTCATAATAAAAGGAAATTTCCAAGTACATTGCATTTTTTTAAAAAAACACAAAGCAAAATCTTTTGAAGAGTCTGTACTTTGGGGGTGAGGAACAGTCTCCAAGGTCACCCTAATTAAAATGCTTTAATTTAGAAGGAATTCATAGCAAAAAAAAAAAGAGTGAACCTTTTCCACAGTTGATATAAACAAATGTAGAGGTGGGGCATGAGAATTGGAAAGGTTAATGGCAAATATTTTATCTTAGAGAGTTATATCCTAAGCCCATCAAATACTTTACAAGGCAGAGACATCGAATTATACAAAAGGCCAAAGTTTCCAGAAAGAAGGTGAGAGGGTCAGAGGGAACCGTGGACATACAGGACACCAGAAAGGTTGCAGAGAAAAACAGGAAGTGCGTGGCCCAGCACACTGGAGTGTCTCTGGTCAACGTGAATTCAGAAAGAGCGAGTGGAATATGTGTGCAACACCGAATGAATGCTCGGGTACACTTCCAACCTCCAGCTCAAAGGCAGAACAGCATAAATGCATCTGAAGACCACCTTCAGTTCATGCCAAAGCAAGAACTCATTTTCCTACCTGCTTCTCAATGAATAAGATATTTTTACTTATTTTTATTTTGTTACAGAAAGAAGAGATAGTTCTCTGAGAGGCTAAGTCGGGAAAGCTCATGTAATCCATGAGGACTTCATACAGCCAAGTAATGTTGGTTGCTTCCTCTTTAAATATGCAAAACATTATAATCCTACTAGGCTCATTTTACACTTAAGAAATACAAGGCTCAGGAAGAATTAGTAAATCCTTTGTCTGACTGTCAGTGACTTGAAGGCGGTGTTGGGGTCTCATGCATCCATCTTCACATGCCTGCACTGCACAGGCATCTTATTCATTTCCGGTATTCTATTTCAGGCGCTGTCCAAGGTGCTGAAGCTACAACAGTGACTAGAAAAGACCTTGTGAACCTTAGTTCTGAGGGGAGCGGGTGCCCAATAGTCAAATAAAATCACACAGTCATTGCATACTGTGAAAGTGCTATGAAGGACACAACGGATCGTGTGACAGTGAATTCTCAGGGCTCTCCTTAAGATAAAAGAGTTAGAATAGACTTCTCTGGGTAGGTCAGATTTAAAACGGGAACTTACTAAGAAAACCACAAGAAAGGCTATTGAAACAGGACAAGGACCCCGAAATGTAAAGGAACTTGATATGAAGAACCGAAAAGAAGCATGTAAGGAAAGTCTAAAAAATAAATGGCTACAGGGGAGGGCAGTTAGGGGTGACCAGGCCTGCAGGGGATGGCAGGTGTTATAGGGTTTTTTGTTTTTGTTTTTGTTTATTAATATATTTTATTGATTTTTACAGAGAGGAAGGGAGAGGGATAGAGAGTCAGAAACATCGATGAGAGAGAGACACTGATCAGCTGCCTCTTGCACACCCTCTATTGGGGACATCCCGGCAACCAAGGTACATGCCCCCGACCGAAATCGAACCTGGGACCTTTCAGTCCGCAGGCTGACGCTCTACCCACTGAGCCAAACCGGTTTCGGCTGTTGTAGGTTTTGATATTAGCTCTCAGATGCAGTGGAAGGTTTTTAGGAGGAAATATTCTGATTTAGGTTTTATAAAGATCACTCTGGCTGTGTCTGGAGAAAAGATGGGAGTGGCCAGGGTAGGAGGAAACAAGAAGAGAGAGGAAATTGGCATGGCTGCCGTAATCATTCAGGAGACAGATGAATAGCTTGGATCAGGGCAGGAGGCCTGGAAACAGAGGGAGTGGAGAAATTGGAGATAGATGGCAGATGTAAAGTTGAGTTCGCTTGTGGATTAAATGTGACGAGGAGGAGGCAGAAGTCAAGAAGGAAGCAAAGTGTTTGGCGTTCCATCCATGTGACACCTGTGGGAAGAAGAGCTGGTGGGGAAAAATCAAGAATTGCGTTGTAGACAGAGACTGGGGTTGTTTGTGCATCCATGGAGAGATATCAAGGAGACAGTTTGGAAACTTCAGGACAGAGGAAAGGGCAGGGCTGGAGAAGAATGTGCTGGTCAGCTTCTAAATGATATCTGATACCATGATGTTGACTAAGAGCTGAAAGAAAGAGTGAGTCCACTGAGAAAAGAAGGGGGATCCAGAACAGGCTCTGTCCTCAGCCAATATGGAGGAGTCAGGACAGGGAAAGGAACCAGTAGAAACCAGGGGGCAGGAGCAGCAGATGCAATGAGAGATGGGAGGGAAGCCTCAGAGGGTCGTGGACTAAAGGGTGATGGGTTATAAGGCAGGTGGGGATGAGGGCCGATACTAGGGTTCAGCAATGGCGGTCATTGAGGAGAGCTGCTTCCATGGAGTGGTGAAGGGGGGGGGTCTCCTGGGACAGGTGGAGCGCAGAGGAGAAAGGGGGGCATGGAGACTGAAGACAGCTCCTGCAAGATGCTTTCTGGGAGGGCATGTCTGTGACAGCGGCTAGAACCCAGAGGCGGTTTGCTTGTCATTTTCACATGGAAGACACTGAAACATATGCGAGGATATTGATGTAGTAGAGAGAGAGGAATAAATGACGTAGGACAGGGAGAGTGGGAATTATCAGGATAAAGTCACTGGGGAAGGCCAAAGGGTTTAGAGCTGCAGCTTCCACGCTGAAGATGGACCTGGATCATTTGCAGGGCCAGAAGGAAAGGGAGGGAAGAGAGGAAGGGCACAGAGTGGCTACTTCATGGTTCTTGAGAGAATGAGTGAATGAATAAATGACTCTGTCATATCAAGCTGCTTTCCTGAAATCTGTATACTTTAAAAATTCTCAAGTTTAGCCAAAACCGGTTTGGCTCAGTGGATAGAGCATTGGCGTACAGACTGAAAGGTCCCGGGTTCGATTCCAGTCAAGGGCATGTATCCTGGTTGCGGGCACATCTCCAGTAGGGGGCGTGCAGGAGGCGGCTGATCAATGTCTCTCTCTCATCGATGTTTCTAATTCTCTATCCCTCTCCCTTCCTCTCTGTAAAAAAACAATAAAATATATTTTTAAAAAATTCTCAAGTTTACATCATTCAAAAAAATGCTGCACATCACAGTTCACCTGTCCAGGAGTTCACACAATACCCAGCATAAGCCAGTTGTCGCTTGCATGTCTCTCTGCGTCTTCCTAGTTATATGGCTGAGCCGATGCGTATCCTATCTCCTTAATGGGGCCGTAAAGGCCAACTACACTCCTGTGCCTCCCAGCTCGGTCATCGCCACAGAGCAGAAGTTCAATAGATACCAGGTGATTAATTGGGGTCCGTTTTCCAAAGTCCATGAATAATATTGCTGTTGCTTTTCGTTCTAATACTCTGTGATTCGCAAGCAACTGTAAACATGCAATTTAGCCACCAAACTAAATACGATTTGAATAGCACTGAAACCTCTAGCTTCTAATCCTTTCATTTACACACAAGCGCGTTCCAGCCGAAACAAGCAGGCCTCCGATAATCAAAATAACAAACCATTTCTGTTTTAGGGAGAAAAATAAACTCCCAATCAATGCTAATATTTCTCTCCCCCCCCCCGCCCCCCAGAACTGAACTTCCACAACTTTCATTATAAAACCGCGGCATAACTAGCCATTTCTCAGCAGCATGATTGAAAGGGAATGAGTCTTTCCATTCCAGAACCATGTCACCCAAAGAGACACTTCTACCAACACTCTCACGGAAGGTGAGCGCCAAAACAGACAGGAAGATCAATTTATCTTTTTATGTGTATTAATTTCTATATGGAACTTTAATTACAGGATGCAAGCCTGGGATTAATTTCATTTTTGTTTCCTTTTAGGAGGATGTACTGGGTTAACAGAGTGCCTTTGGGGGGAAATGCGTTATTGAAGGATCTCACCTGCAGGGTTTACAGTCTGTGCCCTTGAAGTTGAATCCATGGCACCTGGGGGAAGGTGCTGCAGACACTCATCATATAACCTATTTCTCAGGGAAGCAGCAGATTCCAAAGAAATCCTGTTTGGCTTTCTTGTCATAAACCTCTGTCCCTGTGTATTCAAGGCACACATGTGCCTTGCTGATTAATGCTCAAATCCTTGCTGACATTATGATAAGCTTTAAAGCAATCCTGCCGGAGAGGGGAGAGAGAGCACTGCCTTTTCTTGTACGAAATCTCTTAAACCAGAGTTCTGAGGCAAAGGGAAGGAAGCGGAGGCAAAAATGAAGACAGGAAGATCTGAACATAGAGGTAAAGGGAACAGAACTGAAGGGGAAGGAATACTCCCCAAGAAGGTGCCCTTGAATAACTGTGTTGAGAAAATTGTGGAAAATAAGCTCATCTATGTAATCCTGTTAGGAACTGTTCGTGTAAGGCCAGAGTCACAGAGCAACTGTGTAATGAGATTAAACCACAGAAGAAAACATGGTGGTCTGTTGCTTGTTGCAAGGGCAAAACAAAGAGAGCGGTATAAATGGGAAATTATAATATCACGCCTCTCTCTATCCATCCTTTGGAAATAAAACAATTAGGAAGGAAGATCTGATCCCGCAAATGCCAAACTTCAGCCTCTCCCAGCTGCACATCTTCCAAGAGAATGCACTGGTTTCCATCCTTCTTCCTAACCATCTTTTTATTATGATGGCAGAGTGATGTGGATGTTTAAAGGAAAACACAAATTCTGCTGATTATTCCCTATTAACTGGTTTCCTTTCTCACTAAGAAAATATTCCACCATCCATTAGTTTTTCCTCCTCACCCCCAACTGCAGTCTCCCCCAACGAAGCTTTCTTTGTTAGTTACAACTCCTCAGCTCTGCCATTTCAGCCACACGCAATCGGTAAATGCACGAGTGGGCTGTGTGCCAATAAAACTTTACTAATAAAAACAAGTGGCCAGCCTTCAGGCTGAATTGTGCAGACTCCTGAATTAGAAGAGAGAAGTGGGAACAAATGTTAGGGACACCTTAGATCAGCGGTTCTCAACCTGTGGGTCGTGACCTGTTTTCTGATGGTCTTAGGCTCTACAGCAGTGACCCACAGGTTGAGAACCACTAGCAGAGTTGCCTAAAACCATCAGAAAACACAGATATTTACATTACGATTCACCACAACACGAGGAACTGTATTAATGGACGCAGCATTAGAACCACTGCCTTAGATGAAGTTGGGGCCCCTACTGTACATGTACGTTTTCTGTACATGTTCTTCATAAAATTAAAACATGGGTCTGTCACTCAGGATAATGAAATCGTGGAAGTGAGAGTCATCGTGAACAAATATTCCTGCTCTGGTCACTTTATTTTTTTAACATATTTTATTGATTTTTTTTTTTTTACAGAGAGGAAAGGAGAGAGATAGTTAGAAACATCAATCAGCTGCTTCCTGCACACCCCCTGCTGGGGATGTGCCCACAACCAAGGTATGTGCCCTTGACCAGAATCAAACCTGGGACCTTTCAGTCCATAGCCCGAAGCTCTATTCAGTGAGCCAAACTGGTGTTGGCTGGTCACTTTTAGTCATCTAAAATCTAACGTGTCATTGTAGAGAAAACTTGTAAAATAAGGGTGATGATGGAAAACAAGAGGAAGCTTCTAGTTCTTCACCAGGCTGAAGCTCGCCCTGTGACTTGATCTATTAGCAAGTATTGGGGGCAAAGAGCTGCCTGTGATTTTATAACAAATGCAGATTCTCAGGCCCCCAGTGCTCCTGAATACTGGAGGTGGGGTTTGGAAATCTTTTTCAACATGCCCTCCAGATGACCTTGATACCCGCTCATATTTTAAAGTCACTTATTCTTCTAGAAAATCTGCTCTCCCTCTTACCTGCTAATATCCATGCTCAACTAAAATAACTGCTATTAGAATTATGGACGTTCCTGTGGAGAACTCGTGGTCTTCAGTCGGAGAAAATGAGAAATAACTCAACATGGTGATAGAAAGTCTGTGAAAAAGCATTATTTTGAACCCCTGGTCAATAAATTATTTTTAGCCAGAGACAAATTTTGCATCCCATATGCACCTAATTTCTGATTTCTTGCTGCCTAATCTCTCATCTGTGAGTTTGTTGATGGGATGCAAGTAGATCTTTATTATTTAGCAAGAAGAACAGAACTTGGGAAGTAAATCCATGCTATATAAAATAAAGTATCTTTTACACGAAGTCGAAAATTAACAAGTTTGAAATTGGGCATTGCTGTGGATGAGCTATTTTTCACCTTTATGGCAGTGCAAGTAATTCTGGATACGTGACATGAAGTATGAGTATCTCTTCAAAAAAAAAAAAAAAAGGTGTGAGAAAGCTTAATTATCAAGTCCAAGATAACCCTGGTCAAAAGCACAGAGACCTGCCAACATCCAAGTTCACACTTTGAATTGTGTCCCGATGGGAATAAGCTGCCACACTGTACCTGGAGATGTAATACACAGAGGCTTGCATGTGTGATGGGCGACATCCTTTCTCCCTGCAAGCTGAGCGGATGGCATGGATTCCTTCATGCAAAAGGCACTCTCCTTTGCGATGTCTCAACTATTCTGCCCATGGCCAAACCCTGAGGCCCAGAAGGCACCTCAGAGAGGGGTTGAAAGGTTGGAGTAGAAAGGCAGGAGCGCAGGGTGGAAGTGGAGGGAGGGAGAGCAGGAAGGCACGGTTCCTCACTTCGTTTTTATCTAGAGCAGCGGTTCTCAACCTTCCTAAGGCCGAGACCCTTTAAGACAGCTCCTCATGTGGTGGTGAACCCCAACCATAACATTATCTCCATTGCTACTTCATCGCTGTCATTTTGCTACTGTTATGAACTGTAATGTAAATATCTGATAGGCAGGATGTATTTTCATTGTTACAAATGGAACATCATTAAAGCATAGGGATTAATCACAAAAGCAATATGTGATTATATATGGTGAAATATTTATTTCTAATGACAAATAAATGAAATGTTGTCTTGAATTGTGGTGTAGCATGGGCAACAGTCTTCACAGGACAACAGTAAACTACACTGCCACATTTTGCTACACCGAGGAGCGGTGTGTTGGTTCCTAAGACCATGGGAAATAGGTGTTTTCCGCTGGTCTTAGGCGACCCCTGTGAAAGGGCCGTTCAACCCCCAAAGGGGTCGTGACCCACAGGTTGAGAACCACTGATCTAGAGCACTTTCCTGGACCCAGACTCGGCCCCAGTCCCCCTCCTCTGCAGCCTTCAGCAAGGAGGTGTAATCCTCTTTGCACACCCGTCCCCAGCATAGCTATTGAGCACGGTGCGTATTAAGCATGGCACAGTATGGCATGATGATATCCATTTCTGCAGAACAATCCTATTAGAGGATCAGCGATCAATGCAGGCGGACCCAGCAGCGTCTAAAGGCATTATCTGAAGTTAAACTGAAGTTAAACAAAAAACCGCCGGAGTCACATCCACACGTGAACTGAGCAAATGGCTCCAGCAGCCAGAAGCCAGGCGCTAGCATTTCATCCACAGACACAGCATCCCGAAGGCTGGCCACCCAGTCCTGACCCAGGTGGTTCTTTCTCCACCCCCGCTCCCACCCTGCTCCCGACCAACACCCGGGTGCAGAGAGCCAGGAGAGAGAAGCAGCCATTCTGGAATAGTCAGTCACCCTTGTTAGAAGAGTGTACCCTGAAATTCACAATAAGGGGCCTGCAGTATAAATGCAGGGACCCGTATAAACCCTGTGCTTTCATTGGAGTTCTCCTTACGATGGTGTCAAACTTGATGACTCGTTCATCTTGTACTCACAGAGGTCAGATAATACAGCTGTTTATGTTCATCCAAATAATCTACTTAGGACAGAGGGAAAACATGGCCATAAGGAATCAGTAAAAAATTCAATATGACCCTAATGGAACTGAAGTTTACTGTAGCTGAAGAATAATTAAATATGTTCAAATAAAGGGGAAAAAACACTAAACTTCCCCACACACACATACAAAAATCACCCTAAAGTTAAAAATCTGAGCCAAGTCATAACAGGAATAAAATGTTGAAAAAGAAATTACCTTCACCAAAGACATGTGCTGTCTGTTTGTAACTTTAAGGAGGCTTGTGGAGATCCTGGCAGGTGTGGCTCAGTGGTGGGGCATCGATCTATGAACCAGGAGGTCACCGTTTGATTCTCAGTCAGGGTTGCAGGCTTGATCCCCAGTGTGGGGCTTGCAGGAGACAGCAATCAATGATTCTCTCTCATCATTGATGCTTCTCTCTCTCTCTTCCTCTCTGACATCAATAAAAATATATATATTTTTAAATAGGATTATGGGAAGATTTAGCTAACCAGCTAAATAAATAGGAACTCTTTCTAATATTTGACGAGAAGCTTTGGGGATGATTATTAAATTGTTCATATCCAAAAGAAAGCTTGAGAGGGGAGCCTTTCGTTATTAAATACAACAAAAGTATCGCTATAGATTGAGGTCTTCAATCAGGGAAGGAGTTATATAAAACCAGTAGTTTATTCTTTTTTTTTAATGTTTTTATTTTACCAGTAGTTTATTCTGTATCACTCATGTATAGTCATGAAGGAGTGACCATGAATTTAAAAAAAAAAAAAGTTTTGTTGATTTGCTAGGAGATTGAACTCTGTGGTTTATAAAGTTACTTCCATTGCAGTCTGATGATTCTATGAAGAACTTTTCTAAAGAATGGCAGCAGCCAAAACCGGTTTGGCTCAGTGGATAGAGTGTCAATCTGCAGACTGAAGGGCCCCAGGTTCGATTCTGGTCAAGGGCATGTACCCTGGTTGCAGGCACATCCCCAGTAGGGGGCGTGCAGGAAGCAGCTGATCGATGTCTCTCTCTCAAGGATGTTTCTAATTATCTGTCCCTCTCCCTTCCTCTCTGTAAAAAATCAATAAAATTTATTTAAAAATTTAAAAAAAGAATGGAAGCAGTAGTGGAAAATTTTCCCTCTACCAAGCAGGCATCAGGCCAGTGGCAATATTTGTTTACAAATGTATTGTAATAGCAAACCTACTACTGTGGTTCTAAGAATAGTTTATTGAATTTTAGAGAAAGAGGAGGGGAGGAGAAACATTGATATGAGAGTGCAACATTGATCAGCTGCCTCCTGCACCTACCAGGGACCAAGGCCAAAACCCAGGCAGGTGCCCTGGCTGGGAATTGAACCAGCAACACTTCGGTGCACAAGACAATGTCCAACCAACTGAACCACACTGGTCAGGGCACAAGCCTAAGACTTTAATGGTTAAGGGTTCTCTAATGTAAAGGCTTATATGGTTTTACATTTAACACAGCTATTGAAATTATTTCCCTGTAATTCTTTGCCTGTTACCCTGCATGGATTTATTGTTATACAGTTAAATTTCTGATATTCATTATTTTGTCCTACCAGGGAGCCAGGCCTTTGGCTACACATCGACTGATCAGATGAAGAAGAAGTTGCTTGATCTGGCAGTCAGCTTTTCAAACCAACTCCATTACATCCCGGGATCAGACACGGCTTTGAACAGTAAGCAAACTAAAGACATTTTCTTTCATGCTTCTCTGGCTAACCGCAGCCCTATTTACATTTGTAATTTTTTTTTTTTTTACTTTTTAGGGGAAAAAATGAGCTCATATTTCTCAGTAGCATTACTTTTTACTTTTTAAAATATATTTTATTGATTTTTTTTTACAGAGAGGAAGGGAGAGGGACAGAGAGTTAGAAACATCAATGAGAGAGACATCAATCAGCTGCTTCTTGCATGCCCCCCTACTGAGGATGTGCCCGCAAACAAGGTACATGCCCTTGACGGGAATCCAAGCTGGGACCTTTTAGTCCTCAGGCCAACACTCTATCCACTGAGACAAACCGGTTTCGGCAGCATTATTTTTTTTTTAATAAAAACATGTTTAGAAAGCAAAGACAAGAGAAAAACAAACAAACAAACAAACAAAACCCAAGCAAACCACTCCTTCTCCCCGTTTTAAACTGGATTAGGGAAGAGGCAACTATAAAAAGTGGTCTCCATGGTACAGAAGAAAATGAGACAAGGTTAACGTCGGGAATCATAACCTCAAAAGACAGTGAAGAGCCAAAAACTACTGGTATTGATCTCTTAAGATGTCATTCATCTCTACTTCCAATGGGTCCTCAATGTGGTTCAGGCATTTTCATGTTTAAACCTCTGATTGCTGGAGCCCCTGACAGATTCCTCACAGCCATTGTGCCAAACAAGTACAGTGGTACCTTGAGATACGAGTTTAATTCGTTCCATAACCTTGAGGCGTGGGAAACTATGAGACGCTCAAGTCCAGGTAAACTGGTGGGTCGTGTGCAGCCGGCCCATCTGCGGGATGACTCCTATCTCAAATGTTGCTCGTATTTCAAAGCAAAAATTGCTTGCTCCACGGCTCGTATCTCAAAAATCTCGTATGTTATGGCACTCGTATCTCGAGGTACCACTGTATTATCTCATTCAAGCACTCTATGACTCCATTTCCACTCTCTGCACATAATGTCATCGCCTCAACTAAGGAGACAATGAGGACCAGTAAGATGCACTATCCTCCTTTATGTTTTTATTTTTTGTTCTCTCTTAATGTCTCTTCTATGGACTCATCTGTTTCTCCAAGCCACACAACATGGCCCGCCAGATTCCCCTTCCTGAGGTCTAACTAGGACCAAGACACTCACTTTGCCTAATTCAATAAAGGCCAACACGCTGCCATTGAAAAAGTCACTAGCCCCGCCTGGTATTTGGAGCCCTTAACTCAACCTCTAATCCAGTGGTTCTCAACCCTTTTGGGGGTCGAACGACCCTTTCACAGGGGTCGCCTAAGACTATTGGAAAACACCTATTTCCCATGGTCTTAGGAACCAACACACCGCTCCTCGGTATAGCAAAGTGTAGCAATGTAGTTTACTGTTGTCCTATGAAGACTGTTACCCATGCTATACCACGATTCAAGACAAAATTTCATTTATTTGTCATTAGAAATAAATATTTCACAATATATAATTACATATTGTTTTGTGATTAATCCCTATGCTTTAATTATGTTCAATTTGCAACAATGAAAATACATCCTGCATATCAGATATTTACATTACAGTTCATAACAGTCGCAAAATTACAGTTATGAAGTAGCAATGAAAATAATTTTATGGTTGGGGTCACCACCACATGTGCAACTGTATTAAAGGGTCTTGGCATTAGAAAGGTTGAGAACCACTGCTCTCATCACTTTACTTTTCTGCTTTCTCTTACAAATCACTTTACGCATCTGATTCTGCAGCACCCCCTCCCGCCTCCACAAATAAGCCCATATTCCCCTGCTCCCACTCTCAGAATCACATCCCAGCCACAGGCACAGGTGTCTAGAGCACCTTTCCATCCTCTTTAACTTCGCCATTTTTCCCCTGCCTTCCAAGGACACATAACATCTTGTCCCTAATTGCTCCGCGTTTATCTGTTCGTATTTCGAGTGAGATGGATGTGCGTGTAATATCCTCTGGTGGATTACACACTCCTTGAGGGATGGGCTGCTTCTGAGTGTCCAATAGTCTCTCATTCAAGCAGACACTAAAACGAGCCGAGATTAAGCTTGATGATCACAAACTCCAAAGACAGCGAGGCTTTGCTCAGGGGTCCTTGGGTTACCTCTTATTTCCTTCTCCTCATCTAATTGGTTTCTCAAATTATCCAAGTCCATGAGCAGCGGTTCTCAACCTGTGGGTCACCACCTTTTTGGGGGTCGAACAACCCTTTCACAGGGGTCGCCTAAGACCATCGGAAAATGGAGATATTTACATCACGATGCATCACAGTAGCAAAATTTCAAAGTTGGGGGTCATCACCCCATGAGGAACTGGATGCAAGGGTCGAGGCCTTAGGAAGGTTGAGAACCGCTGTCCATGAGGGCACATTCAGGAAAAGGCTTGCTTTTTCTCCCAACAGCGCCTGCTAATAAGTTGCTCTCTCATCCTCCCCTTGATGGCGTCTCCATCACTGTCTGGTCACGTCCCATTATAAACACCCTCTCATTCAGGTAAACAAGCATGATTCACTCTCAGGAATTAAACTATGACAGGCCATTCTACATAAAAGTGAGATCTTAGAGCTGGGTAGCACCCTACAGGTCATAACAAGCAGGGAAAGAGAGAGAAACGGTCATCGATCTGTGAAGACTGAAATCTAAAAACTGAGTGAAATACGGTGCCAGAGTTTGAACTCCAAGAGGAACGAGTTCACTTTATTTGCTTTGGAATAGTGTTAGCAGTGATGCACCAAGGTCAGCTTCTTTGTTTTGAAAACATATATGTGTGAAATATTTTTTTTAATTTTTTAAAATATTTTTTATTGATTTTTTTACAGAGAGAAAGGGAGAAGGATAGAGTTAGAAATATCGATGAGAGAGAGACATCGACCAGCCGCCTTCTGCACGCTTCCTACTGGGGATGTGTCTGCAACCAGGATACATGCCCTTGACCGAAATCGAACCCTGGACCTTTCAGTCTGCAGGCCGACGCTCTATCCACTGAGCCAAACCAGTTTCGGCTTTTAATTTTTTTAAAAAATGGCTATTACACCCATTTCTAAGATGCTACTCACTCTCTTCACACCTCTTGCCTGGACCGTTTTTTGCTATATTTCTATAATGCCTGCACACTCTTAGCCTCTGATGGTCCTTAAACTACTTTCCAAATTATAAAAGTCCCATTCACTCCCTGTTACTATAGCCAGTGAATAGGTCTATATATTGAAGTTAGGGTTCACCAGTGAAGAGAGTCTTTCTGATAAACTTCCTCTGATCCTAGTTCTTCCCACAGATCAAGACACCAGCCGGGGAGAATCTTTAAAGCAGGAGGAGCTGTTGATTTGCCTGACATGAGATCAGTTCTGCCTCCAGCCAGGGAACAACCTGGATCTTTCCTCTCTCATCCACGAATGTCATTTTCCAAAGGGGGTACCCCGCCTCTCAGCAGCTTGAAGAGAGAAGGACAAGTCTGTCTAAAGGGCACAGAAGTTAGGAAAGAGCGAGACCTCAAAGAACCTGACTCGAGGGCAGGACAGCGAGAGGCATTGAAATCCTGCAGCCACTGTGATCCAGCCAGCAGCGTTTAAGGATCATTCCGGGAATTCCCGTGGTTGCGGCTTACCCTCCATTCGGAAGCAACTTTCCAAAGCTTCAGAGGTAGCTCCCCCTCCCGGAAATGCTGCTTTTCCCGGAAGTCCTGTGTTATTACCATGTTGTTAGTGTTTCGATGATTTGCAGCTATCGACTTTTCAGAGATGGGATCACACAGGAAGAACGATGACATTTCCATGACATTTTCTGATGAAAGGGAAATTATTTCCCTTTCTTTTTCCACTCAATGCTCAGTTACAGGTGGAAAAAAGGGAAGGAGAGGTTTTGCCCACAACTAGCATTCCCTGAGCGGCTGTCACTGGACCATCAGTGGGTCTGCCTGTCACTACTTGAGCCAGTTAGCAGGGACAGGCGAGTCCTATGAGCGTGTATCCCAGTGCTGCCGGAAGTGTATGGAGAGCAGCGGGTCACCCACAGACCTCCGCTCTGGCCCCAGCATGAGGCGGCTGCTTATGTTGGGAAGAAGGACTGAAAGGACAAAGCAGAAAAGAACTCCCCTCCATCTTTTCCTCTAGGGCTGGGTTCCCTGCCTAAACCCCCTCTCTTTTCTGGGAGGGGCCACAGGTGTGCCAGCAATGTCCTAGCTTCCCCGACCCCCACCCAAATGGACCAATGAAGCTCCAGGAACACAGCGAGGGTCCTAATAAGGCTAGACCACAGAAAGACCCTAATTCAAGTGACCAATCTCTGTCACCATCGTCACTTCCCTAAGCCCGCCCAAATGACCAACTCCATATAACCCACTGTTCTTCTGGGGCTCGCTCTCTTGTCTCGCTGCTGGACCAGAAAGAGGCTGGGAGCCAAACCCGGGTTCGAATAAAGACTCTTTGCTTTTGCATCAGAAAAAGGCTCCCTGGTGGTTATTGGGGACCCCAAACTCTGGGCATAACAGGACAACGATTACATGGGGAAGTAGGCAAAAGGGTAGGCCAAACGGGCAGTTTATAGGTGATGGAGGTTGGATGGAGGTTGGAGATTTGGAGGTATGGGGCAGGCAAAGGCTGAGGGTCTTCAAAGGGCTGGGGGCTCTGGTTTCTGCAACAAGGTTGTTCATCTTTCCCTGATCATAGGCGGCTCCTGGATGGGGGGATGGGCCGCATTTCTAGGGGAGCTCCCAGGCCCCAGGTGCAAATCCCAGCCAAGTTAGACGATGCCTTCTTTTTTATAAAAATATATTTTATTGATGTGTTACAGAGAGGAAGGGAGAGGGATAGAGAGTTAGAAGCATGGATGAGAGAGAAACATCAATCAGCCACCTCCTGCATGCCCTCTACTGGGGATGTGCCTGCAACCAAGATACATGCCCTTGACCAGAATTGAACCTGAGACCTTTCAGTCTGCAGACCGATGTTCTATCCACTGAGCCAAACTGGTTTGGGCTAAAATGTGCCTTCTTTAATCAGAATAAACCAATCCTGGTTCACAGAGCAGGATTAATATTTCTTACAATGATACCTGTCCCGTTTTCTGGTTCTGACCCTATTTTTGCCGCTATAGATGGTATGCCCCAATATTTGGTGGTGTTTTTTTTTTTTTTACTGTTATCTTAAATGTCTTATATTCTCCTTATACCATCATTATACAGATACTTATGTCAACATGCTGTTAAGATTTGAGATTTTTCAGATATAATATGGTTTATATCTGAAATTTTTATTCACCACAAGACTGTCTGGTCTTGTTTTTCTTATTGACGAGGAAAACAACATTTGCCAGTTTTCCTTTGTCATTTCCCCTCTCCCTGACATATTTAAAGGAAAAAACGAGGAGGGTTGACGACTTCAGGTGTGTAAGGAATGTAGAGCTGAGGTATCATCATCAAGGCAAATGTCATATCCTAGACAAATTGCTAGCATCACTGTCAACCTCAGAAGTAACGTCTCACTATTTCTAGGTGCTTCAGAATCAAGAGATCAAAGGAGAGCTATAGGTTAAGAAGAGGGCTGGATAGGGAGGTAGTGAAGAGAGAGGGGGAAGAGAGGGAGAAGAAAGGAGAAAGAGAGAGAGGGAGAAGGAGGAAGGGAGACGGAGGGAGAAGGAGGGAGGGAGACGGAGGGAGAGGGAGAGAGAGAGAGAGGTGACAGAGACACATCCATTGGTTGCCTCCTGTGCACACCCCACACCCTGACCAGGGTTGGGAATTGAGCTTGCTACCAAGGTACATGTCCTTAACCAGGAATCAAGCTCATGACCTCTTGGTCCTCAGTTACATACTCTAACCATTGAGCGAAACCGGCCAGGGCTATATTGCCAATTTTTAATGGCAAAAAATTCCTTTAAAACTTGGACAGTAAGGTAGCTACCTTTATATAATGATGATCATACTAGCATATGGTGAACATAGCCCATGTTTTATGGATTGTGTTCTCTTACAGAGATTTCAATTCATTTGAATCATTACATCCTCCACCATTTTGGTCCTTTCTCTTCCAAATCAAAATTCAAAACACACAATTGGACAAATCTGTTCTTCAGGTTCTTTTCCATAGGTAAGAAGTGTTCAGAGCTCTATGGCTTATCATATATTGGAAATTCTAGAGCCAAGTTGTTTTAGAGGGAACAACAGGAGGAATGTTGAAAATCGGGATGCCCCCAAAACTATAGCTTGGGTGAAAGCTGGTCCTGGTGGGTGCCAACCTAAGCATTTTGGCCCAGTTCCCCCCAGACTGTACCAATGGAACTAACTGGCCTAGACCTAATCCCACATCACGGCCAAACCAGAGATGCTTCATACATGTTCATTACAAGCACAGAGAGTGGTTTAGCCACCCAGAAAATCAGATGCTCCTGTGAAATAAGATAAAGAACGCTCCTCCTCAGCACCACGTCTGACATTCCTCCAAACCCACCCATAGAATTACGTCACTTTATTTTTTTAAAAAAATATGTACACTTTGGGTACATCCTATTCCGCTCCCCTGCCTTTCACCCTCTGATCTGTACTAGTAGTTCCGTTTCTAACTTGTTTCTGAAATTTTCTTGTGTGATGGATTGTATTCCCTGAGTTTGTACCTTTGCAAGAAAGGCAGAGCATATTAAACATATGAATCAAATATTCCTTCCTGTCAAAGAAACAGAAACACACACCTCTGTATTCATTTAAATTTGCAAGGAATATGTCTCAATCTGTGCGTGCCTGGAGTCATATATTATTGGAATCGGTGGCACTGACTCGCAATCTGAGAGGCTGGCTTCACATACCGGCTGGCATCCCGGAGCCTTGCTGGATCCCAGGAATTCATAGTCAGAGGAAACATGCACCATCACTGGTAACAGTCATGAAGTTCTGTGAGTTGTAGGTACGTTTCAGGGCACATGGTGACACAAAGCAGAGCTGGAATTGGATACCTTTGACTCTGCAAGTTTTAGGAATTGCCTCCTACTCAGGCAAATGCAATAATTTATTCATACCTGTAATGGCTCATGAGTGCAGTTTAAGGATAAAAGCAGCTACTTTTCTAGAAATGCCAGAAAAGTACGTCTTTGTCCCGATCACATGCAAACTTTTTTTAAAATATATTTTATTGACTTTTTACAGAGAGGAAGGGAGAGGGATAGAGTTAGAAACATCGATGAGAGAGAAACATCGATCAGCTGCCTACCTCCATGACCTCCACTGGGGTGTGCCCACAACCAATGTACATGCCCTTGACTGGAATCGAACCTGGGACCTTTCAGTCTGCAGGCCGATGCCCCATCCACTGAGCCAAACCGGTTTCAGCACATTCAAACTTCTTAACTTACACTGGATACCTTCCAGTGTCAGGTTCCTAACTACTCCCTGATTCTTAATTGCCCACTAGTGCAGTGATCAGCAAACTCAGTCAACAGAGTGGCAAACCGTGACTCGAGAGCCGTAGTTTGCCGACCACTGCACTAGTGATATCAAATCGCTGATGGGTTAACTTCCAGTGCAATCTCTCACGCCTCTATGCCTTTACTCACATTTCCCTCTGGTTAAAAGTTTCTATTTTTCAAGTGGTTAAGCCTTCCGGTTTCTTTCTTTTTTTAAATATATTTTTATTGATTTCAGAGAGCCAGGGAGAGAGAAATAGAAATATTAATGATGAGAGAGAATTACTGATTGGCTGCCTCCTTCAAGCCTCACACTGGAAATCAAGCTTACAACCTGGTCATTGACCTGACCGGGAATCAAACTGTGACCTCCTGGTTCATAGGTCAGCGCTCAACCATTGAGCCACGCTGGCCGGGCTTCCTCTTCCTGTGGGATTCCTTCAGGGATTGTCTTCTCCAGGAGGCCTCTCTGTTCTCCTTGGGAAGGCCAAGTCCTTAGTGATCTCATCTATCCAACCCACCCACATCCCTGCCTTGGTTCTTCTACTACAGTGGTTCTCAACCTTCCTAAGGCCGCGATCCTTTAAGACAGCTCCTCATGGGGTGGTGACCCCCAACCATAAAATTATTTCCGTCGCTACTACCTCACTGTCATTTTGCTACTGTTATGAACTGTAATGTAAATATCTGATAGGCAGGATGTATTTTCATTGTTACAAATTGAACATAATTAAAGCATAGGATTAATCACAAAAACAATATGTAATTATATATTGTGAAATATTTATTTCTAATGACAAATAAATGAAATGTTGTCTTGAATCATGGTGTAGCATGGGTAACAGTCTTCATAGGACAACAGTAAACTACATGGCTACACTTTGCTACACCGAGGAGCAGTCTGTTGGTTCCTAAGACCATGGGAAATAGGTGTTTTCCGCTGGTCTTAGGCGACCCCTGTGAAAGGGTGGTTCGACCCCCAAAGGGGTCGCCACCCACAGGTTGAGAACCGCTGTTCTACTAGACCTCTTGTTTCTATGCACAGATTCCAAGCTCCTACAGGTGCTCCCAACAAGGTCTGTTGTTTTTATCTCCAAGTGCCCTTGCCTTGCGCATACAAGATGCTCATCAAGACTCACGAGATGGAGCTCCCACTACTCGTAACAGACTATTGGAAGTCCTGACTCCTGGCTTAGGAAGGAGAATGGGAGGCAGATGGATACAGATCCAAATGTTTAGAGCTGGGCATGTGGGCTGTGAGGGGGTGGGACTGCAGGGAAAGGAAAGAAATGGTCTTAAGAGGGAGTAGCAGGACATTCACTGTCCTATAAAGTGATTCTGCACAAAACACTATATTTTCCGGCATGTAAGACGACTGGGCGTATAAGATGACCCCCAACTTTTCCAGTTAAAATATAGAGTTTGGGATCTACCCGCCCTATAATATGACACCCGGCGTATAAGACGACCCCCGACTTTTGAGAAGATTTTCCTGGGTTAGAAAGTTGTCTTATGTGCCAGAAGATACTGTATATATTTTTAAATCTTTGAAAATAGGACATGGTGGGTCCAAATCGGCTCCTCAGTGGAGCATGTCACTGTCAAGCCCATATTCACGCCACGGTACACCTGCTGGCCTAGCTCTGAACCATCGTCTCTCTCTCCCACTGCTGCACCCATTTCAAGTCCTCTCTTAGCTATGACTCCCCCTGAAAACCTGCCTCCGATTCTCCGATCCCAGGAAATCTCATCTTTTTGTTTCCAATGCTTTTTGCATAATTTTGCACAGTATTTCACATTGAATTGATATCGAGTTATTACTGTATATTATAAATACTCCCTCAGCTATCATATCATAAACTTAAGGGAAGAGATAGTTATTTCAAACTCCATTTGTATTTTCCAGGATGCTAGGAAGGGTACATGTAGGTGATTTTACTCAAATGCAAGAAATACAATCCAAAGTAAAGATGAGATGCCGGCAACTTTCTTCAGAGAAGATTCTGAAGGAGCTATCACCTCGTTCCAAGGAATTATCTGATTTAGATCGGAGCTACAAACCAGGGGGTGAGTAGGTAATGAAGGTTTTATTGCTAAAAAGTGAAACTGGATATCTACTTAAGCCTGCTTGCTCATTGCCTCCCTGACTTGCCCAATCAGATCTTGGAGATCCAGTCTTTTAAGAGGTACCCAGATGTTGTAGGACAGTGGTTCTCAACCTCTGGGTTGCGACCCTTTTGGGGGTCGAATGACCCTTTCACAGGGGTCGCCTAAGACTATTGTAAAACACCTATTTCCCATGTTCTTGAGAACCAACACACCGCTCCTCAGTGTAGCAAAATGTAGCATTGTAGTTTACTGTTGTCATATGAAGACTGTTACCCATGCTAAACCACGATTCAAGACAACATTTCATTTATTTGTAATTAGAAATAAATATTTCACAACATATAATTACATATTGTTTTTGTGATGAATCCCTATGCTTTAATTATGTTCAATTTGTAACAACGAAAATACATCCTGCCTATCAGATATTTACATTACAGTTCATCACAGTAGCAAGATTACAGTGATGAAGTAGCAATGGAAATAATTTTATGGTTGGGGGTCACCACCCCATGAGGAGCTGCCTTAAAGGGTCGCGCATTAGGAAGGTTGAGAACCACTGTTGTAGGGGCTTCAACTATTCACTTGATGCGGATTTGGGGCATAAAAATAGATATCCTCACCTTTCCAGTAGGAGGCAAATGACCTTATGACCAACATGCTCTGAGCAGCCTTTGAATCCTTTACTGTACACAGCCAGATGTTTTGAACGCTGCATTATTAACCTCACCGATTTACTGATGAGAGAAGGGTTTTCACATCTTAGAAATAAGCTATCTCAGATTTAAATACTTTGGCAAACTTCATAGATTCCACTTCCCATAAACTATTTTCCTATCCCCCTCCAAATAAAACCAACTTCACATGGTAAGAATGTACTTTCACTTATCAGCTATTTTTAGTTTTACCTTTTTGATATACTTTTATTTTATTTATTACAGAGAAAAAGGGAGAGTGATAGAAAGTTAGAAACATTGATGAGAGAGAGACATCGATCGGCTGCCTCCTGCACACCCCTTACTGGAGATGTGCCCGCAATCAAGTTACATGCCCCCGACCGGAATCAAACCTAGAAACTTTTAGTCCACATGCCGAAGCTCTATCCACTCAGCCAAACCTGTTTGGCTAGTTTTACCTTTTAATATCACTCCTCAGAAAGAGATTCCACTTGTGTTCATTTCTTAAGTCAGATAATTCATGCATTACTTAGAAATAACGGATTGCAAGTGATAATGTGAGAAGAAATAGCGTGCTTTTTATCCATGATTAATATCCAATGTGATTGCATCTGACTTCGTAACAAACAAATCCCAAGAGAAGGATAACGTGTTTTTAAAAGTTGCCCTCAGTGAATTCTGAATCTATCCAATAATGCCAAGTATTTAAATCACTAAGCACAGAAGTCTCTGTTTCTGCTGTCATCGTGACTACACTGCACAAACTGGTTCTCTTCGGATGATGGGACCTCTCTATTCTTCTGAAGCTGGTTTGGCCATGGGTCAAATCTGGGTTCGCACATTAAAAGCTCATGCTCAACACGCGAGCGCCTCTCCCTGGCTAGAGGGATCATCGAAGGCCATGTTGACATGGGACGCCATGAGATCAAAGCAGACGGGTCATCCCAGCCGCCTTGAGAGACAGATGCCACGCAGAGGTGCATGGGTGCAAAGTGGACATCTCATAAGTAATAAATTTTGTATGAAGCCATTGATACAGATGTCAGAACATACAAAACAGCAGCTGAAGGGCCAGAAACTCGGGACTCAGCTTATTCAGTTTATTTTCTGGGAGACAATTGATAACTATCCTTTCTTGCAAATATAGATATAGATATAGATATAGATACACACACACATATACATACATGTGTATATATATGTATGTGTGTATGTATATATTTGTGTATGTGTGTGTGTATATATCTATATATCTATATCTAGATATAGATACAGATATATATATATATAGATAGATATATACACATACATACAGTGGTACCTCAAGATACGAGTGCCCTAACATACGAGATTTTGAGATACGAGCAATTTTTGCTTTGAAATACGAGCAACATTTGAGATAGGAGTTATCACGCCGATCGGCCGGCTACACACGACCCACCAGTTTACTGAGACTTGAGCGTCTCATAGTTTCCCACGCCTCAAGGTTACGGAACGAATTAATCTCGTATCTCCAGGTACCACTGTGTGTGTGTGTGTGTGTGTGTGTGTGTGTGTGTTTATCCTAGAATTTCTAATGACATATTCTAGGATAGAATTTTTAGACTACCAAAGAAGCTAATGAGGTTATATTAATGTGATAATGTGATTACTGAGGGTGCTTCAATATTGTTCTTGAGAAATCAAGTGTCAGAAAAAATTGTGGAAAATGTCCATGATACGCCATATTGAAATATTTCCTGGAACCCTTTACTTTGGGTGGAAATTACATCCTCTGTCTTATGAACACATAAGGGATCAGAACAATATCAGCGGTAACATTTCGCTCTGTTTCTTTAACTGATACAGCTGCTCTGCATCCAGCCTGGACCACACAGCAGCCAGGTCCGGCGGGACCGGTATCGATCGGACTTCAAAAGGAAGCAACTGTGGACTGAGCGCTAAATGGAACGTAACTGCTTTCTCTGTCCTTAACCGCTAACATATGTCCCCACTCAGGCCACTTCCCCCGTCTGACATGCCCGGTCTAATGCAGCGATTAAGGGCAGCACCGGCGGAGAACCAGAGTAAGAAGAGCCACGCCGTCCGCGGCGATTAGACAAGACGGGCCCGTGTTTAGCATGTAATTAGAACACGGATGCGGTGCTCTCCCTGTGTGCGGGGGTGTGTTGTAAAACCCTCAGTGGATGAATGAAACTGACGGTGGTACCAAACCAAACACAGTGGTACCTCGAGATACGAGTGCCCTAACATACGAGATTTTTGAGATTCGAGCCGTCGAGCGAGCGATTTTGCTTTGAAATACGAGCAACAGTTGAGATAGGAGTCATCGCGCGGATCGGCCAGCTGCACACGACCCACCAGTTTATCGAGACTCAAGCGTCTCATAGTTTCCCACGCCTCAAGGTTATGGAACGAATTAAACTCGTATCTCGAGGTACCACTGTATACCCGTATCATGCCTTTTCCCCTATACGTATGTACCTATAATAAAATGTAAAGCCCTTTCACGTTTTGGGCCATTATTAAGTAAAATCAGGGTCACTTGAACACAGCATTGCAATACCACAACCACCAATCTGGTCATCAGGGGGGCGGACTAAAGGCACCCACTGTATAAAGTGTGGATTCCCTTGCTGAAACAGGTTTGGCTCAATGGATAGAGCATCGGCCTGTGGACTGAAAGGTTCGATTCCGGTCAAGGGCATGTGCCTTGGTTGCGGGCACATCTCCAATGGGGGGCGTGCAGAAGGCAGCTGATCGATGTCTCTCCTCATCAAAGTTTCTAACTTTCTATCCCTCTCCCTTCCTCTCTGTAAAAAATCAATAAAGTATATATTTTTTAAAAAAGTGTGGATTCCCTGGACAATGGGATAACTCACATCCAAAGCCGGATGGAGCTGGCTGGCACAGGATGGCATCATGCTACTCAGAACGGTACTAGATCTACAACACATGAATTGTTTACTACTTGAATTTTTATTTAATATTCTCGCACCCAGGTTACTGTGGAAGGCCAAACCGTGGATAAGTGGGCACTGCTGTGTATTGCCGGATGCTACCGTCTACACAGAAATGTAAATTTGTCACATGCTGGGTTGTGTGTTTTTTTATTCCACATGGAGCAGGACTTCCGATTAAGCTCTATTTTCTGGAGTTCCACATTTCTTTTAAAGTGTGACATCCTTCTCTGCCGCTCGCTGCTGCAATAATATCATAACAAATGGCAAACTAATCTCGGAGCCTGGAGAAGCAGTCAGGAAGGCCGAACAAATCGAATGCACTAGCTTATTAGTTGTAATTGCTGTCTCCTTTCTGCTGGAGCTGTGCCGCGATAAAAGAAATGTCACGTAATAGCAGCAGAGTCACTTCCACCACCTCTTATAAACTTGTCACTTAGCCTATTTTTTGCTCCAGAATATTAGAAATATTCTATTAAGAATAGCGACTTTTTTGAAACCGAGGGTTTTGTTTGCAATATGCTTTCTCATGCATTTTCATGTTGATGTCTCAAACAGACCCAATAAATAAGTTCTATTATTTCCCACCATTTCTGCACGTTAGGCAATGAGTCTCAGAGATGTCACAGGACAAGGCAGGAACCACGTAACTACGAAATAGAAGATTAATGACTCAAATTCCAGTTTTTAAAATTCTAGAACCTCAGCTCCTCACTGCAAACCGTATTGCCTGAAAGCAGATACCAGTGTGAATTAAATATAGGCCAAGAAATACTTATTAAGTGTCCACTTTGGGATAATCGCTTTGAGGAAGTATGAAACATCATTGAGGAGACACCATCATCATGCGGAGCACAATTACAAGTGTAATAAAAAGCACTGCATAAAAGGTAACCGAGCAAAATCATAACAGTGACCATAAAATGGGCAATGCTTCTCTCTCAAGCTTCCAGCTAGAAGTGATATGGATTGTATAATTCTATAATGTATGATAATGTGTGATAATGTGTGGTATGTGACGTATAATATATGTCATATGGAAAAAGCCCTATAAATGTAAGTGGATGTCGAAACCGGTTTGGCTCAGTGGCTAGAGCATCAGCCTGAGGACTGAAGGGTCCCAGGTTCGATTCCGGTCAAGGGCACGTACCTTGGTTGCGGGCACATCCCCAGTGCGGGGAGTGCAGGAGGCAGCTGATCGATGTCTCTCTCTCATTGATGTTTCTAACTCTCTATTCCTCTCCGCTTCCTCTCTGTAAAATATGTTTTTAAAAAAAGATGTAAGTGGAAATCTGGGAAGGGTATGTGTGGTGAAGCCTTTTTCTTACCCATAGCAAAGGACAGGCACAGATAATACAATCCTCATCCATTCCTGACCTTTCTACTTGGAACTCAGAAATAGTGAGAAAACGCAAGTGCCACTCTGAAACATGAGCTAGAAGACATTGCTTAAATAACTCCATTATCTCCATCCTTCCAAACTTCTTACTGGTGGGAAAAGACCACCAATCATTGATGGGGTCCGTCCTGTTTCATACAGTAACTGACACGCATACCAACGATCAGCTGCTCACACCACCCCTGTTCCCTCAAAAGCTTGCTGACTCGTTGATCATTGGAAATGGAGGTGATTGGGTTGGATAACAAAATTGATGAAGAAAGAAGCATTTGGTTGATTTGATGAAATGAACCAAGATTACTGATGTCCTCCAATGCCAAGATGAGGCTTTAAGATCTTAAACTGCAGAATTATAAAAAAACACATTTTCAGAAAATCATCTAGCAGTGGGGAATGAATATTGCTAAGCTACCATAATTAATTGAGAACTTCTCTACTTATTCTTTTAAATATATATTTTATTGATTTTTACAGAGAGGAAGGGAGAGGGATAGAGACATTGATGAGAGAGAAACATCTATCAGCAGCCTCCTGCATGCCACCTACTGGGGATGTGTCCGCAACCAAGGTGCATGCCCTTCATCGGAATCAAACCTAGGACCTTTTAGTCCACAAGCCAGCGCTCTATCCACTGAGCCAAATCGAATAGGGCTCTACTTATTTTTTTTTTTACTTTTACACATTTCCAAACACTCTTCTAAGCCTACTAATTATTGACAATGAAAGGTCAGATCTGATATAAATTATGGATAAAGTTGAAAATTCAGAAGAAATCACAGTTTTAATTAAACATATAAAACATAAAAGGTAAAAAATGAATAGGGCAACATCCATAAATGAAAGAAAAACTTAGTTCTTTTATGCAAAACACTCTAGCTTAGTTTCTATCTTTGTTAGATTTTGCTCTTTATTGAATTAAAAATATCTCCTAAGGACTAATATGTGTAGTATCATTTCCTTTTGTTTTTCTTTTTATTTAACTTTAGATTTTTTTTGCAGGAGTTATTGTGATATATGCAATGCTTTATCAATTTATGATGTAAGTTAAGAGAATAAATTCTATGTGTGTGTTAACTTCACTACCTTTCCAGGGTTTTGCAAAGGTTTTTTATTATTTATAAACTAACATAGAAAACAACCTTTTATTTAAAACTATTTTATTTTTTCCTTGATGGCTTTTATTAAATTTATGTTATATCTATCTAGTTTTCCCATCTTGATCGTTTTCCTACCCTCCCTCTTTTTTATTGTCTTTCAAAATGCTGTGTCTATAGAATTTTAGAGCTGGAGGCGATTTGGAGATTACATACTCTCGCTTCTGGATCTAATGGATGAGAAAGCAGAGACCCAAAGCCAGATAAATGAGTGGCCCAAGGTCCCAATTCTAGTCAGCTGGAGTGTGGTTAGCAAAACCACTGCTCATAAAAGTTCTTTCCACTTACATAGCTGTCTCACATTTTAGCATGCCTTGGTGTACCCCCAGCAATCTTATCTATCTATATAAAACCTGAAAATCGACTGAACTGTGGAATGACTGATGGCTATGACATGCACTGACCACTAGGGGGCAGACGTTTGATGCAGAGCTGCCTCCAGCCACAGGCCCCAACCAGTGGTGGTGGTGGTGGTGGTGGGGAGGCAGGGCCTGCAAGCAGGCAGTGCCAGGCCAGCCAAGGTGGGTGTGACCGTGGGGACTCTGATCGCCCTGCCAGTCACCCCACAGATAAGCCCTGATTGTCGGTCTGGCCTAGGGACCCTTCCTGTGCACGGATTTCATGTACCAGGCCTCCAGTTTTAAACATGGTTGCTCTAGTCTCCTTCCCTAGAGATTCCGAGCAAGCAGGTCTGCAGTTAGTCCCAAAATTACACTTTAAACGTGCTTTTCAGGTGACTTGAAGCAGTGACCTTGGACTACATATTGGGAAGCACTGATCTTTTCTTGTCAACAAAAATGTATGGCCCAGCCAGTGTGCACAATGGTTGAATGTTGATCTATGGACCAAGAGGTTATGGATTCAATTCCTGATCAGGATCCATCCCCGGGCTGCAGGCTCGATCCCCAAACAGGGAGCAGGCAAGAGGCAGCCAATCGATGTTTCTCTCTCATCAGTGTTTCTATCTCTTTCTCTTTCCCTTCCTCTCTCTCTAAAATCAGTGAAACATATTTTAAAAACAGCAAAAATGTATTCCCTTTAGTATGCACTCATCAATAGGTAGGAAAAAGACCCATCTGTGCTCTATAATATGTACAATGTCAGGCAGTCCCCTTTCCAACTTTAGGTAATATTTCAGGTTCATTTTGACAAACCACGCCTCTTAATTATGTAAAGCAGATCTGAACTAACAGGTGTAAGGCATATGGGAGGGAGGTACTCCTTTGTCAAGTGCTGACAGTCAAAGCAAACAAATTATGGCAAACAGTGGACAAAAGATATGTAACATATTACATCTTATTTGTTAAAACCTCCTTAAAAATATTGTATCTCTGTATTTGCAGCAAATTTCCTTAGTATTAATATGAAAAAGGCAACTCATTCTTTAACGTGCGTTATTTTATCAAAGACGTATAGTTAAAGGGTTTAACTGATTCTCATAGGTATACCATTTATTTATGAGTTACTATTGGTGGATTGAATGTGGATTCTTCCCAGGTGTCACTAATTACTATGTGACAATGACTCAAATTGTCAGCATAATGTTGAAGGAGAAAATGAGCTCTTAAAAATGCTTTGAAAATTAAAACCTATTTCCATTTTTACAAATTGTAAGGTGCTCTTATGGGGAAACAGACACAGACATTTGAGAAAAATTAAGAACAGTTAACAGATAAGGTAGAAGGCCCTGTGTGACCGACAATAGAAGTTGCATAGAAATAAACATTTATAAAATGCCTCAGTAAAACAAGGCTGTTTATTTTATCCACGGTACCTAAAAAACCTTTCTCTAACCAATGAGACTGTCAGCAGATTGTCCAATATCCAAGTTAACACATTGTGTCCACCAGGAATTAAATCTCCCCTTAGGGCCATAAATATGAGGATACTTTCAGCTTCAGAAAATATATGCTGAGTAGACTCACATGTGCACAGTTATTGCATGTAAGACGTGAAACTCCCTCACCTTCCATTTCTTTGCAAAATTACAGTGATAAGTACTGATCCAAAGTAAAGGACATTCACGGAAGAGCAAGTGTTTAGTGTCTGGGAGAAGTGATAACATCATAATTTGTTATGAGAGAAGCTAGAAAGAGTGTCCAAGTTACAGAGAAATTATTCACTAAAAATTTCAGGGACTTAAATGTTTATCTGACTATGGAATAGAGAAGTTCCAGATTAATTTTGGTAAGATGTAAGCAAAATAGAGACCAGGACAATAAACGTAATTATGATAACATGGAAATGCATGAAGATCTAAGAATGCAAGTCTTTGTGCCATAACAATCCTACAAGTTTTAAAATGACAATGGATAATGTATCCGGCATGCTGAGGAAGTTTGGCAAGCTCTGATATTAGCTGAAAATCTAAGAAAGTCACAAATCATTTAGAGAAGAAAAGTTCACACATATGTGGCAGAGAGTAAGGGAAAAGAGGAAATGACAAACTCTTTTAATTTGCCATTAGAGGATTCTGAATTAGAAGTCAGGATACCCAGAGAAAAACTAAATAAATATGGATTATTGACAGCCCAAGGAAGCGAACTAACAAGAGATTGGCTATTTGCAAAGGCAGGTAAGCAAAGAAATCTATAAACACATCTCCACAGAAACAAGCAAGCTGTGCACTACAAAGTTTGATTATAATTTTAGATATGTGTCAAAAATGTAAATCTATGCTATGATGACAAATGAAGTGATAAATATGTATGATGAGAGATTTGTGTAGGTATGCAAATAAGTAGTCAATAATGTATATTGAGGAGCAGTTTCTTTAAAAATTACTAAGGTAATCAGAATAACTTCATCAATTATCAGGACACTGTGGGCTTTCTTTTTGAAATATTATTCAGAAGCAATTCGTGACTCACATGTAAAACCTCTTCTGGGTTTCATTCAACCACCTCCATTTTAATGAAAATGGCATCTCATTTCATAATCTTGATATTGCATAATTTGGGGTTATATTCAAAAATCAAATTGATCCACTGGGGGCAAGAATTTTTAACATATTGAAATTCAAAGAATTTTTTACAACCTATGAATGTTATTTTCATTTAAGCAACAAAAGTCTAACATGAAAACAGAGGGCTATATTTCATAATTTTCAAAATGCCTATTAAAAGAAAAACTAAGAAGCAAATTCCCCCATTAAAAAAAACTAACCATAACCAACAATGTGCAAAAAAATATTTAAGAAGAAAATTACGAAGTTTTATTGAAAGCGATGAAGGAAGAGCAAAGATACAAAGTAACACATATCATGGTCATCTCTAAGAAGAATCGTCTCATAAAAAAGTTAACTGTCTTCAAACTGACCAAATGCAAAACAATTCTATTAAAAGGAAAGTTTGGAATATTTACTCCCCCAAATATTGAGATTTCTAATTAAGTTATAATCATGTAGAAATCGCCAAAACCTGTTTGGCTCAGTGGATAGAGTGTCGGCCTGTGGACTGAAAGGTCCCATGTGCGATTCCTGTCAAGGGCATGTATCCTGGTTGCGGGCATAACCCCAGAGTGGGGTTTGCAGAAGGCAGCTGATGGATGTTTCTCTCTCATTGATGTTTCTAACTCTCTACCCCTCTCCCTTTCTCTCTGTAAAAAAAAAATCAGTAAAATATATTTTTTTAAATGTAGAAATCATGGTACTAGTGAAAGAGTATGCAAATGACCAATGCAAGTCAGAAAAACATGCAGATCTAGGTTCACATGTATATGCAAATTTGATGTAGGACAGAAGTATAATTGTGGAGCAGTGGGGAAAAGATGGTCGTTTCAATAAAGAGAGCCAGGGAAATTAGTTCTCAGCATAGGAGGGAAAAACAAACAAACAGCAAATCAGATTCAGATTTCACCTTGTATTAAAAGCCCCACTCCAGGCCCACTGAAAGCCTCAATGTCAAGAACAAAACTTTGAGACTTCAAGGAAAGAAGTGAACACTAGGAGAACAGTTTAATAACTGTCAGAAAGGAAAGGGTTTCATTAAAAAAAAAAGCATTTTTTAAAAAAGGCTCAAATATAAAGCTCCATTAAATTGTTTAAAGGTTAGCTTTTAAGTACCATGAAAAGAGAATAGCCTAGTTACCAGAGAAAACAGGGAAAAACAGAACAATTATTTAGGGATTTAGGGCAGGGGCCGCAATGCACAACAAAAATGCGGTCATTGTTTATTTTCATACTAGAGGCCTAGTGCATGAAAATTCATGCACTGGAGGGGGCAGGTTGGGAGCCCTTAGGGATGGAAGGAAACCTAGTTATCAGGGGACAGTGATGCCCCCATCACACCTCTGCTGCTGCCACTGCCGGCAGCACAAGCCTCAGCTGGCCCTGGTTACCTGAGCCACAGGCAGCCCTGGGTGGCTGGGCAGCTGCCACCTGAGGCTTGCCTACACCTCAAGCTGGCCTGGAGCAGCTGAAGGTCTGAGAGGACTGGGGGACTCTTGAGGCAGGCACGTGAGAGGGGGCCTGGCTGTGCCACATGCCCGCCAGTCTGGCGGAGCTGAAGGAACTGGGTACCGCCATTTTGTGGTTGTGGGTGCCATCATCTTTGAGGGTGTGACAGTAAATTAGCATATCCCCTCCTTATTAGCTGTGAGTGCTCCATCTTTGCGAGGGTGTGATGGTCAATTAGCATATTCCCTCTTTATTAGATAGGATGGCCCTCGAGCTGAGGATGCTGCTTGTATTTGTACGTACTTGGAGAAAAACCCTAAGAAGAATAGTTCTCTATATATATTTTATCGATTTTTTTACAGAGAGGAAGAGAGATAGAAAGTCAGAAACATCGATGAGAGAGAGACATCGATCAACCGCCTCCTGCACGCCCCACAGTGGAGATGTGTCCGCAAGCAAGGTACATGCCCTTAACCAGAATCAAACCTGGGACCTTTCAGTCCACAGGCCAATGCTCTATCCACTGAGCCAAACCGGTCTCGGCAGAAGAATATTTCTTGAACATAAATATATGTGCAATTCCAATTTGGATTACTGGAAAATAGCCACACTTACTTTCGTATTATCTGTAGCTGCTCTCACACTACTGTTGCAGAGTTGAGTAGCTGTGATAGAGACCGTATGGCCCTCAAAGCTGAAAATATCTACTCTTTGGCCCTTCCCAGAATGTTTGCTGACCCATGGTTCCGAAGACCCGTACAGAACCATAAACTACTTGCAGCATTCCTATAGTGATGACCATTTCTGATGCCCTTGCTCTAGCCTTTCTCTCTTCTAATGCACCGCATACACTACTACTCGAGTGATCCCTCCGAACCCCAATTTCATAGCCAACCGTATTTAAACTGCTATGTGGGCTACACATCACAGGAGACAAAGTCTGAGCTCTCTGACATGCACAAAGGTCCTAAGCAGACCCCCCAACTTATTTCTATCCACCACTCACTGCCCACCACCCATTCTATGCTTCGTATGTCAGCTGTTTGGAGCTCTGCGTTCCCAATGTTTTCTTCATGCATCCCCAGACCCCTGCTCAATTCTGAGATTCTTTATTTTCCCGGAAATGCCTTCCACAACATATTTACCTATCTGACTCAATCCTTTCTCAAGATTCAGTGGATATCTTATTTCCATCAAAAAAGCAATAGTGTATATATTGTGGTGCTTAGGTGGAAATAGGTGGCTCTTTTTTCTCTTCCTAAAACCTCTTTCTGCCTCGTCTTGATACTTAGCCTCAACATTAACGATGGTTCTTGGCATTATAGTAAAAAGGAAAAAAAAAATACATAACTAAATGTTAATTTTCCTGTTGTTTTATCACAAATTTGCAGATATAAACAGGCCTAAGAGTTTAATATCTTGTTTAAGGGCCACATGAGCTGATGAAAGTCACGAAGCTGGCATGTAGGCCCAATTTCACTGAATCTAAAAATTTCACCGACACCAACATACGTGCATTCTCCAGTGACATGCTGCCTGTCAGACCACGTAAGTGCAAATGTCAAAAACCAGGAAACAGCCAAAACTGGTTTGGCTCAGTGGATAGAGCATCGGCCTGCGGACTGAAGGGTCCCAGGTTCTATTCTGGTCAGGGGCATGTATCTTGGTTGCAGGCCCATCCCCAGTAGGGGGCGTGCAGGAGGCAGCTGATCGATGTCTCTCTCTCATTGATGTTTTTAACTTTCTGTCCCTTTCCCTTCTGCTCTGTAAAAAAATCAAAATATATTTTAAAAAAACACACACAGGAAACAAAGATTTTTTAAAAAGAATATGGAGAAATTGTATTGTAGAACAGAACATCCCATTGACTGAGCGCTATTAGCAATCAAACAAAGTTTATATATTCCAGAATATCTTCATGCTTCCTCAACACTAAAAATAAGCTCACTAGCATGAAACAGAATATGAGAAGACTCTGGCGCATCTTTCTCAACGTACCACTTTCAACCCACCAGTGATAATGTGTTTTGGGTCCCTACACACAGTGTCCAGAGAATCAGTTATTCCTTTTGTCGCCAATGTGCAGAGGAGAGCAGGGTGTCTGACTTTGACCTTCACCCTCCTTGAAAACTGGGGTGTCTCACCAACTCACCTGGGCACCTAAGCCAAAGGTGCTGCCTCTAAGAATTCCCTTTCTCTCCCTTCAGTTGTAGACCAGTTCGGGCAGCTTACAAAAAAGGCCGAATAAAAAACAAAGATGCTTAAGCCACCTCATTGGCGTGATCGCATATTTTCTGCTTTGTGGAGAGCAGTGAGGAGCAATATTGACCCATCACTGCCAGTTGGCAGGGAGATGTCAAGACAGCGGCTGCACCAATATTCTCTGTACAGAACCAGCTCGGAATACCAAGCGGGGCAGGCTGCTGGCGGCGGAGTGCGAACGAGAGAGGAAAAGCACCTCTGATTAACAGCCCATGGCGCCAGCTGAGCAGACAGCGGAGCGCGAGAGGGTCAGCCCCGGCGCTGACAGGTTTGGCAAGGCAACCTCGTTACCGGCCTGATGAAACTTCATTTGCTCGCGATGTCATGGGCTCTCGCAAAGACGCCGCCTGCAAATTGACTCTGGGGGATGGGACTGCATCCAGCTAGACCTTTCTAGCAAAAAGGGAATTTCAGCAAGTGTGCCCTGGTGTTTGTAAACCTTTGATTTGAAAGGGGAGCACTTGGAAAAACAAAATAAAAACAGGAAACAACAGTAACCACCACCATCCCGAAGCTCCTATGCAAAGGGCTAGGGTGTTTAAAACGTGGCTGAGTGTCCTTGACTAGATGCTCAATTAAATATCCAAGCTGGGAAAGCGGAGCACAGAGAGAAAAGCAGCAACAGGGAAAAGGCTCGTGACATTCAGACGTGAGCAGGGAAAGAGTAATAACCTCATCCTGCAAAGCCACATAGGGGGATTCAGCACTTAGCTGCTGAAAAATAAGGGATTTTATTCCTGCAAACAGAGAGCAGCCTCCTTGGCCGTAGAGGATAGCTGACAGAGTACCAGGATTGGTTCCCATTCTGATATCATCACTAACTGGATTCTGTGTCTTTTCATGAGTCATTTTATTGCTTTCAGCTTCAGTTTCTCCACCATAAAAAGATAAGTTAGAACACTGATTCCAAATCTGTTATTTGACTTGTGTGGAGGACTAGTTAAAACACAGCCTGGCCAAAACCGGTTTGGCTCAGTGGATAGAGCATCGGTCTGCAGAGTGAAGGATCTCAGGTTTGATTCCGGTCAAGGGCATATACCTTGGTTGCGGGCACATCTCCAGTAGGGGGTGTACAGGAGGCAACTGATGGATGTTTCTCTCTCATCGATGTTTCTAGCTCTCCACATCCCTCACCATTCCTCTTTGTAAAAAATCATTAAAATATATTTAAAAAATCTGAATATAATTTACATCTGTGGAGCTTCGCTGGTACTGAACATATATGCTTGTCCGAATCCTCATGTGTTCTCTGTAAGAGGCAGAAGTGCTGAGTTTGTAGAGGTCAAGTGTTGCCATTGTGATTCTTAAAACATTTAAACAGTGATGCATCATGGGCCATGAGAATGGAAGTGGCTAAGGACAGGGGAAATACTGGAAAAATCCTTGTGCTTAATGAAGCTCCACCGAGCCAGACACACAGAGTTTTTGCCATTTCTCGGTGACCAAAGAGGAGTTTCCAACCTATGAGTTGCTTTTCCCCGCTGGTGAAAATATCATTAAGCCATTAGGGTAATGGATTATATCCTGTCGATTACCAAGTAGATAAATGTCTCCAAACAGGCTTTTTCTTTAAAAATCAATAGCGAATCCAATTTAGCTAGCATTAAAAAATATTCCGTAATTATATCAACAAAACGTTAAAAGTTTTAGCCAAACAGCCAAAAGAAGATTTTGCCTTTTCAATCATGGAAAATGTCTACCACTGCTTCAAATTAGCTGTATTCAATAAAAGGCATTGATTCTATCCAGAAACTGAACGTAGTTATTACTAAGCTTCTATGACATCATAAGGTCATAAAATTTCTTTTGGTTTTTGTGACATTTATAATTTTTCTTAAAAGATACTGTATTTTTATCAGAGGAAAAATTGGATGTATTTAATTGAAAAGTAATAAAATGACCAGATGAAATACCATGCATATGGACCACAAACATTTTTGTCTATAGCCTTCCATGTTTTTAGTTAACGTAAAATAAAACAAAATTTAAAAAAAATATATGTAACTTTGCAAACTTCCTTTCTTAATTGAATTTATTGAGGTGACATTGGTCAATACAATTATATAGGTTTCCATTGTACAGTTCTTTGACAGCATCTGTATATGGTATTGGCTGTTCACCACCCAGATCAAGACTTCTTCCATCACCATTTATTCCTCCCATACCATTTTTTACCCCCTCCCCCACTCCCCTACATACCCTAACCCCACAGTGTCTTGTGTCCATTGGCTGTGCTTATATGCATGCATACAAGTCCTTAGGTTGATCTCTTCTCTACCCCACCTCTCCCTCACCTTCCCGCTGTAGTTTGACAGTCTGTTTTCTGCTTTACTGCCTCTGTATCTATCTTTTTGCTCATCAGTTTATAATGTTCTTTATTACCCATAAATGAGTGAGATCACATGGTATTTTTCTTTCATTGAAGTTAAAATGGCATATAATATAATGTTAATTTCAGGCACAGCTCATAGTGAGTTGATATTTATATGCATTGTGAAATGATCACACTAAAATCTATTACCCATTGTCACCATAAGAAGTTACTGCCGTATTACTGACTGTATTCACCATGCTGTACGTTACATCTCCATGACCTGTTTATAACTGGGAGTTTGTACCTCTTAAGCCCTTTCACCTCTGTCTTCCATGTCCACATCGCTAACCCCTCTGGTAGCCACCAGTTGGTTGTTTCCTGTATCTCTGAGTCTTCTGGTTGTTGTATTGTTGTTTTTAAATGCCACACATATGTAAAATCATATAGAGTATTTCTTTGTCTGACTTTCTAAAAAATATATATGTTTTATTGATTTTTTACAGAGAGGCAATGAGAGGAATAGAGAGTAAGAAACATTGATAAGAGAGAAACATCAATCAGCTGCCTCCTCGCAACCAAGGTACATGCCCTTGACCAAAATCAAATCTGGAACCCTTCAATCTGCAGGCTGATGCTCTATCCACTGAGCCAAACCAGTTTCGGCATCTTTATCTGACTTTTAATCAGCATAATATCCTTTAGGTTTATCCATGTTGTTATAAATCGCAAGATTCATTCTTTTTTTTAATGGCTGGCTAATATTTCAGTCTGTGTGTGTGTGTGCGCACCTCACAGATTTTTTTTATCTACTTATTCATTGGTGGACACTTAGGTTGCTTCGGCATCTTGTTACTGTAAATACTAGTAGTTCCGCAGTGAGCCTTGGTTAGCCTAATGCTTTTGAGGTCCCGAGCTATCCTCCTTTGTGATAATATTAAACACAGCTTATATTGAAAAAACAGAACCCAAAGTAATGTTTATACAAAATAAAACTTATATAATATTTAAGCCAACGCATAGAAGGAAGTAATTTTGTACAAACAGATCCTGGAACATAATATTACTTTTCATTTTTCTTTAATAAAAGCATCATCTTTAAATTGATCTCAGAGCACCATGCTATTTTATTCTAGAAAATGTATATTTAAAAAAGGGCTTTGTATTTTTACCAAAAGCATGACTGTAAGTCAGGGGATTAAATTAATAGGTCATCAACAAATAACTAAGGAAGGAATATGTGTTTTGCTCTTATGAACTACCCCCAAGTAATTTTTAAAAACTGAGCAGTATCTTACCTCTGCTGGCTCTCCCAAGTAGAATTATACGAAGGCGACTTGCTTTCATTCCACATCTAGGTCCCTAAGAAGTTCTGTGTTTTCCCTAAGAGCTGTTAATTAGGCAGTAATTACTTCCAGGCTCCAACTGATTGGCACTATCCACAGAGGAAGGCTGAGAGAGTTTTTTTTTTATTTCTGAGCTTCCAAGAGGAAGTAAAATGTTATCAGCCTGTTATCAGGCAGAAAGGAGAAGATTGCACCAAACCCTCCAAAGAGGCATGCAAAACCCTGGGTCAGCTCATCCCACCCTGTGCTGCAGACTGACCAGCAATAAATGAGGACCGTGAATACACAGTTTGAGAACATATCTAAACACGGCACATGGACAGTCTTCCAAGAAAACATGCAGAGGCTTCAGGGAAATGAGACACATAACCCCAAGATCTTAGAGGGATTTCATTCTGGAGAAGATCTGTTGTGTGTGTCAAAAACACCACATTCATTGTATGATGATAAACATGAGTTTCTGCACCCACTTTATTTTTGGAATAAAGTTATTGCTCAATTTCTAGTAAGAAGCGTCTGTAGCCCATATTTTCTCTGGAGTGTCAGTCTAATGTATTTGTACAATATTTTATTTTGTCTATATGTCTCAACTGACTCCCAAGTCCTATGTCCTTCGGTAAGTTGCTAAAAAGTATATGAAGTTTGGAACAGATATGGTTCACGCGTCACAAATACTGTGTTCATCCTTGCACGGATATCCAATTTTCAAAGTCAACCCATGCCCAAATTGCTGTTCTGTTGATTTACATTAATATAGGGATGAGCCAAGAAGTGTATCACCTGGGATTACCTAATTAATAAGATAATTTAGAAATGTGGGTCTTGGCTCAGTAAAGGTGGTGAAGGAGATTCTGTATCTTTGATATGGGGCCCTTTAACAGTTTCTCACTGCTTTGACGATAGAGACAAGGTTTCCAAAAGGCTAGAGTGGCATCATCAACATGGCACAGAATAAGAATGAATTGTCTACCATCTTCCTCACAAAGAACATAATCCCTCATGGATGAGCACCTTTATGAACATCTTGGGAAGCTCCAAAACACCTTGGGTGGGGGGAGGGGGAAGAGAGAGAGAGAGAGAGGGAGAGAGAGAGAGAGAGAGAGAGAGAGAGAGAGAGAGAGAGAAGCTTAAAGCTTTGTGCCCTTGTTTTTCTTCACGTCTGTCTGCTCTTATTGGATCTTTATTATACAAGTTCTTCCTATCTCGTCCTTTTGTATATCCCCCCTCCCCCAAAGGAATGTTGTTGTGGTCTCAGTTTAAACAACACTCCCAGAAGAAATTTGTCCCTAAGTCCCCAAACATTAAGAGGTCCTTATTTTTTTAAATATATATATATTTTTATTGATTTCAGAAAGGAAGGGAGAGAGAAGAATAGAAATATCAATGATATAGCTTTCCTTCGAGGAAGTAGCACTGTTTGTAACTAGTACTCACTAGTGTAATTATTTGTTCATACCCATTTTTTTCCCCACAAAACTATAAAAACAGTAAGAGTAGACAGCATTTTTATTTTTGTTTACTAGTGTACATCCAGCATAGCTACCATTCTCTACTCACTCAATACCATTTATTGAATTACTGAATTATTGAGTAAGAGTTCTTTCATTAACTTTGGCCTCTTACTTAGTGATTTCAGGTCAAGAGGAAACAAAACCTATATCCTTCCCAAAGGCTCTAGACCCATCAATAGACCCATCAGCCCCTGGGTAAAGATGGAGAAACTCACCCTGAGAGACCCGGTGTGCATGAAGTTGTAAAAGCACCTTTCTGTCATTAGAGAACAGGGAGAGTGATAGGAGACAGTAAGTGCACATTTCCTGAGCTTTTGTCACAGCTGCATTAGGAAGACATCCTGTAGAAAACTCTCAGCATTGTGTAAGCACAACCAAACAAGACACGTTTTCTAACAAATGACTTCATCTTAAGCTGAAAACTATCAAGAAGGAAAGCTGGGATAGATGGTGATGACAAAGAACTGTGGAATGGTTGCAAATGAGAGAGACTAGACCAAGGTGGAGTGCAACCCATGGAACACATTGTCAGCCCAGCAGAAAGAGGTCCTCTGAGCCCAGAGTTCTATCAGTCTGCTACACACATTTTAACACACGAAAAATAATTCCTCTTGGATGACGTTAGATCTTTAGGAGTTCCCTTTAAAAAAAATGTAGGTGTGGCTCTGTAGTGGAGTGTCAACCTATGAACCAGGAGGTCATGATTCAACTCCCAGTCAGGGCACATGCCCGGGTTGTGGGCTCATCCCAAGTAAGGGGCGTGTAGGAGGCATCTGATCAATGATTTCCTCCCATTGATATTTGGCTCAGTGGATAGAGCATCAGTCTGCAGACGGAAAGGTCCCAAGTTCCATTCCTGTCAAGGGCATGTACCTTGGTTGCGGGCATATCCCCAGTAGGGAGCGTGCAGGAGGCAGCTGATCGATGACTCTCTCTCATCAATGTTTCTAACTCTCTATCCCTCTCCCATCCTCTCTGTAAAAAATCAATAAAATATATTTTTAAAAAATAGAGTAAAACAACCACCGCCACAATAACTAGGAGATTTTTAGTTCAAATACTGTAGAAGAATAGTATTACAATTGAGAATATAAGTGAAAACAGAAAGACTAAATCTGTTCATCATTTCTCATTACTGCTGATATGGAATTACTCAGATTCCATTGAGTAAGTATGATTGCTCTACCATGTGTTGGACGCAGGTAGGTATGACTATGTTGGCATTCTAATTTGGCCACGTTAAAGCTGGTTCAAGTTGTAGAGAGTATAATACTTAGAAAACTGATTAGGCTCTGTTTTCGTTTTTACCATCAATTGCAATTACTGGGTGAGGGTGATGGGAATTAACTGCTTTCAACTTAGACCTCTCTGTCCACCAAAAAGTACCAAAGTACCCACTCACTTGACTTGCATAGCATGTCAGAGGACATTGTAGTGAACACTTCCTACTGACGCTTATTTGAAGATCTCCTTTCAACTAAGAAATAACTGGTCACCCCAATGGAAAAATAAAAAACCCTAATGTGTATGAAGTATGTAAATTATGTGTACTACTTAGACAGAAACCTCCTTCGGTGATTTCAGCTCTGTCCTACACCCATCATATCTACGTGAATTAGCTTTTTCTAAGAAATAAAAAAATGTTGCAGTTGCAAATTTCTATCTGAAAGTGAGAGGAAAGATTTACTCTTATATGGTCTTTCTGCACGACCATGTAAAAATACTGGGCTCTAGGGCATGGTTACATATATGAATGAGAGCTTTACCACCTGCACATCCCTAGTTCTGGATGCAACTGTCTCCTCAAAGCAAACACGCTTCATCTGGCAGGTCTGTGTGCTGTGCTGGTTTCCAAGAAGGCCTGGGTGAAGGTACGTTTTTAAAGCTGAGTTTCAGTGCATTCTGGAAGCATCAGACAATGAAGTGAACACCTTTCCAGTGAGTGCGCGCTTTGTAAACTATTCCATCTCAGTGACACTTAGCTATTCAAGGCGTTCTCTGGAAAGGAGACCTACTTATTCTCAAATGCAGTTCTCAGGGTTTAGTATGGATTTCATGCTGATGCTGAGTGTGACTGGGAACATTCTTAAGGGCATGTGACTAGAGCCACAAGCCTGGGTTTGATGCCCTGGCCCCAGTGAGGCACAGTCCCATGTGGTGACATGAGTCACACTCCTGCGCAGGAGAGTGGCTTAGCTGGGCACTTTTCAATGGGGTTAGCCTCAGTTTGGGTTTCCACTCTGCATGCATCAGCGATGTAACACTCTTGAAGCCCTTAACCTTTGTAGCTCCGTTATTGGCCCGCCCAAAATGGGGCATATAATAAATAATGCCTATTTCAAGCAACAGAAAATCTGCAAAGTATGTAGCAAAAAAGCTTAGTATGTAACAAGGACTCTATAAATCACCAACGGATATTAAAAATATATTATATGCAAGATGTAGGCTCAAGTGACAGAAAGCTACTCGTTCTCCTGACATTCTAAAGGACACGGACTATTAGGTAACCTTAAGACTATGAGTGGTTTGTTATTCTTTGCTCTAATGCTTTAGTTATCTACTCTTATTGGGAAAATGTGTGGTGGTACAGGCATTTACAGAGATTTGTCCTAGAACTAAGTGAGCTTACCAGCCTCACTGCGACTTTATAAACGTGCCTATGACCCTAGCAGGTTTGGCTCAGTGGATAGAGTGTCGGCCTGTGGACGGAAGGATCCCGAGTTTGATTCCAGTCAAGGGCACATGCCCAAGTTGCTGGCTCAATCACCAGTGTAGGGTATGCAGGAGGCAACTGATCAATGATTCTCTCCCATCATTGATGTTTCTATCTTTCCCTCTTTGAGATAAAAATATATTAAAAGAATAAGTGCCTATGGGAGTAATTTCATTTTTGATATACCTTAACAATCAATTACATTTATTTTAATTAAGTTTTTATTGAATTCACTGAGACATTTTCTTTCCTACTGTTGGATTTTTTCCTATCATAGATTTATTTTTTCTTTGATGTCACTTCACTATTTGCACTGAAACCCTAGCATAGAGAACTCACCTTTAACTTGGTGTGACTTTTACTTGTATGTGACTATCTGTGCACAGATGTGTCTAAATACTAAAAGAAAGATTGTTCATAGATAAAAATTTCATGTATAGGTATTTTAAATTATCTGTTAAAAAATAAAAAGCTTTTGCACATCAAAAGAAACCATCAATAAAACAATAAGAAACACCACTGCATGGGAGAACATATTTGCCAATGTTATCCCTGATAAAGGTTTAATCTCCAACATTTACAGGCAACTCATAGAACTTAACAAAAGAAAGATAAACAATCCAATCAAAAAATGGGTAATAGACCTAAATAGATGCTTTTTGTAAGAGACAGAGGCAGTCCAAGAGGCATATGAAAACATGCTCAAAGTCACTAATTATCCAAATGATGAAAATTGAAACGACAATGTGGTACTGTCTCACACCTGTCAGAATGCCTGTCATCAACAAATCAACAAATGACTAGTGCTGGCGAGGAAGCAGAGAAAAAGGAACCCTCAAGCACTGCTGGTGGGAAGGCAGACTGGTGCAGCCACTGTGGAGAACAGTATGGAGCTTCCTCAAAAAACTAAAAATGGAACTCCCATTTGACCCAGTGATCAAACTACTAGGAATATATCCCAAGAAGCTAGAAATACCAATCAGAAAGGATATATACACCCCTATGTTTCTAGCACCACAATTCACCATAGCTAGGATTTGGAAACAGCCTAAGTGCCCATCAGCAGATGAGTGGATTACATCTACATGGTACATCTACATATTGGAATACTATGCTTACCATCTACAACAGCATGGGTGGAACTGGAGAGCAGTATGCTAAGTGAAATAAGCCAACAGAGAAAGATAAATATCACATGATCTCACTCATTTGTGGAATATAATGAACAACATAAACTGATGAACAAAAACAGAGAGAAGCATGGATCAGCCCATCAAACCTCAGCGGGAAGGTAAGGGAAGGTGGGGGTAAGGAGGAGGCCAACCAAAGGATTTGTATGCATGTATATAAGCCTAATCAATGGACACAGACAACAGGGTGGTAAAGGCATGAGTGGAGAGATGGGGAACAATGGGGAGATCAATAAAGAAATAAAAATAAGAGAGAAAAAAAGAATTTACTCTGAAAAAAAAAAACAAAAAATCCTAACTTGAACTGCTATACATACATGAGTCTCATGTCTTCATTGATAGTCTTCAACAGTGTGAGAAATTATGGAAAACTTTTATTTTGTTCTGTAATTTTCTTGTTCCTGACTATTTAATAATCTTCCTTAAATAGTAAACATTTTAACTAATAATGCTTATTATTATTAATATAAATAACACAATCCAAAAAGAAAAAAGTAACAATAGCCGTATGTCTCAATTCGGGGAGAAATGCTTTGGTGAACACACCACAGGTAATGTGACCAGACCAAACACTTGTCAGAGTTTCAGAGCTTGTGACATCTTAGAGCGGGGAGAAGAGGAAAGTCCACATGTTTTTCCCTTCAGTCTTTACCTGAATTAGCGGACTGAGGCTTCTATGCAGGATTTCAGAAGAGCAGGAGATTCTTGATGACAATAAGTTAAGTCTCTCAACACAAAGCAGATCGACAGGCTATTTCTCCCAGCTGCTGCACAGTCACTGAAATCTTCGGTCCGAGTATGGTTCAGCAAAGTCTAGATAACTCCTGCTCTCTATTTTCAGAAGATCCAGCCACTAGTGAACAACTTAAACCCGCAAATATGCTTGACTTAAGATGGATGAACTGGGGAGCACTTCACCATGTTTTACATTTATTTCCCTAAATCCTTGAGAGCTTTGGGAATTGCCAGGCTGAGTTAACAGTGAAGTCGCTGGGGGTGCTAGGGAGGGAGAAGGCAGGTAACTCCTTAATCTACAAGGAGGGGCCATGGGTACAGTTTTCAGTGACCTTCCTTTCCCCTCTAGAAATACCCACAGGCTGCAAAGAACAGAGGCAAAGGGTGAGATGGAGTGAGCTCAAGGCGGTTAGGCCTTGAGGTCAGCATACTGCTCAAACAGCCAACTAATCATGCGAGACTGATGATAAGATGTCAAGCAAACTCTTAAGTTCATACCACCGCTAAAAGCAGGAAAAGAGACCCAAAATACAGTCACTTACATCAGAGCCCACCCTATGAACTCAGACAACTACAGTCTGGCTCTCCTAGAAACTGAATCTTAAACCAGTGAATCAAGAACTGCCCAATCAGCACTACTCAGCCTGCCTAAAAGACGCCCAACATTTCCTTAATGAAAGAACTTGCAGAAACAACCAACCAACTCTTCTGCCCGGTATAACATCCCTGATCCTGTTCCCTTGGGCCTGTAAGTGTCTTTGATTTTGTACAGTTCCTCAGAGCTCCTTTCTGTTTGCTAGTTTGGATGCTGCCCAATTCAAATAGATTTTCGCTCCAGCTCTTAGCATTTTTACCATGGCTCGGTTTATTTTTTAACACCTGCTAGAATGTCTACAAGCAATGGAGCGTGCCAACATCAACCAGTTGGACCAGATCGAGGCGCTGGTTCCAACAAAGACCCCAAGGCTGTGTCATCTGGAGGGAAGGAGAGTAGTTGTCCTTATAAGTTAGGGGGAGACCAGGCTTCCCTGAGCCCTAAGCTCATCTTTAAAAACTTTTGGTGAGCTTTGCTAAATCAATCAATCAATCTCTCTCCCTCCCTCCCTCCCTCTCTCTCTTTCTCTTTCTCTTTCTCTCTCCCTCCCTCTCTCCCTCTCCCTCTCTCTCTCTCTCTCTCTCTCTCTCTCTCTCTCTCTCTCTCTCTCCCAACAAGGAACAACTTCTCACCCCTATCCTGCCTATTGCAAAGAGGTTCCTAAGAGTCCCAGCAAATTAGCATTCATTTAACCCTAGTCGGTTTGGCTCAATGTATAGATCACTGGCTTGTGGACCAAAGGGTCTAGGGTTTGATTCCAGTCAAGGGCACATATCTCAAGGGCACATATCTTAGTTGCAGGCTCCACCCCAGCCAGGGCTCTGGTCAGGCTCATACAGGAGGCAATCAATCCATGTCTTCCTTTCCCATCAATATTTCTCTGTCTTTCCTTGTCTCTTCTACTCTCTCTAAAAACCAATGGAAAAATATCTTTGGGTGAGGATTAATAAAACAACAACAAAAAATTAACAGCCATTTGCCTTTGCTTCTGTCAACTTGGCACCGCCCTCTCTTTTTTTTCCTGATCAAGTTAATCTAATTAATATAAAAAGCTGCATCTAACATTCTTATCTGTATCTGTATCTAAATCTCTCTCCAATGGACAGTCTTCACAAGATGTGCCGTGTGCTGATAATACTCCGGATGGAAACAAGAGCAAAGTGCTGGGCTAAAAGCTGTGCTCTGGACCCCCTCCTGGTGTTCCACTGACCTGACCTGACTTTCCCCCTATAGATTCATCACAGGAAGAAAATGAGCCCTCATACAGAGCTGATATTTTGGCTGGAAAAATGAACCAGATCTTTTGGTGAACTTATTGCAATCGCTGGATACCTAGTATTTCTCAAGTTATTACAATTCAACTACAAAAAAAATGCTGCTTCAAGAAACACAACTTTTGAAAACATGCACTATAGGCTTTGCAAGAGTCCCAGTAGTATGTAGGTACACTTTGATGAAAAATATACCAATACAGCGATGAGATGGAGTGAAAGAAAAGAAAAAGAAAAAGAAAAGCAGTTAAGGTTATGGAAATGGGGCATTTCTATGCAAGATGAAACCCTGCCGAGTGAAAACTATTTTTTCAAAACCATTCCCCACATAATCCATATACAGTTAAACCGAGAACTGTAACAATCACAATTAGTACTGACTCCTATTAAGTGCTATCCACTATTCAATTTTGTGACTTATAACTATGATCTGAAATTATCACTCAAATTATAAGGTGTAATATTTATGTTAAACCGAACTGATTAACAATGATAAATCTTGCCAACAAAAGCTCATTATTCAGTCAACATTTAGAAAGAGGTCAAAATGGAAGTTATCCTTCAAAGAGAAATAACTATGCATTTACATACACACTTCTAAATGTGTTTAATTCTTTCCACTTTCTAAGTGAAAAAATAGAGGGATTCTTATTCTTGTCCATTAGTTCATTCCAGGAGTTATTTTGTTGTTGTTGTTGTTGTCAACTCTTCACATGCTTGCTATGGAGGAGACAGACTTATTTTGCCCCAAATGCATTTTAGAAGGAAGAAGCTGTTTTCATTGCAAAAATGAACAGCACATATTTATAAAGTGTCTAGTTAATGCTAACTATTGTGGTCACTGGAGTGGCAAGGGAGAAGAAAGCAAAGAATACATTGTCACGTCTTCATGGATCTGACCAAAGTATTAGATCTCACTGTAATTGTCCTCCTATAAAAGAGGTGGTCTCAGACCCACTTTTAGGGTGAGTTAGAACCAACCGCACAAGACCCCCTCCTGAATTACCCATCTCGCACATGCTTGGTGATGACTGCAATGCCATTGATTCAATTGCTTGGAAACATGGACACAGGACTTGAATATGATCCTTACACGACTTCCCAGGACCATGCCCCCTATATCTCACCTGTCTCACCATGAACATTGCATGACTATGTGAAACATGCCAGGAAGAAGAGGTGTTCTTCTCTTCGTTCCCTTATTTCTCAAGGCCACTGGGAAATGTCCTTCTCAGTGCCTTCCTCTCCAGTGTCACTGTCCCTGCTGCTGTTTAGGAAGAGAAGAATCCCACTTGGGAAACTTGATACAAAAGCCTCCCTCCAGCCCCCCGTTCTGATTAATGAAGCCATCAACCATCAAAAAAGTAATGCCCCTGTCCCATCCTGACCTGCCTTTTCAGTAGCCACAGAGCAATGGAAAAACAGATAGTGCAAATGCCAAGAAAGCCAGCACTCTTTCAGGGACAGGCCGCTCTCTCTGATGGGAAGCAGGCACAGCAGCTTCTTGGTTTGCAGCCAAAAATCAAGTTGCTGCCTCTTTCAACAGGAACTGCCTCAGCTAAAGCACATGCCTAGTGGAGAGTGGGGAGTTTAAAGGTTCTAAATGCCATTGAGCCTCACAATCTGTCTATTTTCCACATTAGTCGGAGAAAACTATGCGTGCCCAACTGAAAACCAGCTCCCCAGTAAAGGGGGAGACCCCAAAGGGCCATTGCCCAATAACACGTGGATGGGGAGGTTGGGGCGATATGAGAAACATCCTTTCTTAACCAGTTACCTCTGGGGAACCGCAGATTGGACGTGGTAGAAAGTGGGCCGAAGAACCACAATTAAGCTTAAAGGAGCGGGAGTTCAGAAATGGTAGCAACGCTGTGCCCCATCGCACGTGTGTGTTTCTGGGGAATTAATAGAGTGCTCAGATGTTGCCTTGTCTCGCAGGTTATTGACAGCACATTATCCTGATGGACTGTAAAAAGCCATAAAAACCTTCCGGGGGCAGAAGGTAATGGGATGAGGTGCCTTGGTTTGTATCTTGCTCTCTGGTATCTATTAAGTCCATTAATGGCTGCAGCAGTTAATTCACCATCTTCTGTCTAGGGAGCAGTTTCTGGCCACAGGAGTACATTCTACAGGCAAGGACACCTAACCTGCAGATCAGAAAGTGTAGTCTTCCAGTGATAGTTCCTGAACCCTGCGACTGGTGAGAAGTAATTTGCAAGCTCTAACTCAGTACAAACAGCCTGTTAATCTAGAAAAATCATTGCTACACCTCCGACATATCCAATGTGTTTGCTGAGAAAGTTAGGAAGAAAAAAATGAATATTAAATGCAATAGGAAAGGTGAAGAGTGGCAACAAAGGTGGAAAAGGGAAGAAAAGTAATCATGTATGGAGAGGTGGGGTGTCATCTATATATCACTCTATTTTTTTTTTTACTAATATTATTGAGGCTCATTCCTACACTGAATTCATTTCCTCAAATGCTATATTTATTGAGCTCCAACTACATCCAGAGCATTAGTGCTGTGATGGGTAAAAATATAATCGTCTTTTATATTATAGAGAACTTTGTAGGCTATAAAGCTCCGTCTCAGCTTACCTCATCTCCACAGCAATATTGTGAATTGGGCATTATTTTCACCATATTTATGATGATGGAGCTCACACATCTTACCTAAGGTCATACAACCAGGCCTTATAGAGCGTGACACACCAATTTCAGTCTTTGGATCCAACACTCACTCTTGAACAAATCAAACATACAGTAAAAATACAATTTTTTAAAGACATAATGGATATCCATAGGGCTCAATGAGCCTAGAGGACAGAGAGAGATTCCTTTCAGCCAGAGAGGGAAGAGATCCATGTTTCATCAAGCTGCTGAGTTTCAGAACTGAACAAATTGAACAGATACTTGAGGAAGGGGTATGAAGTGCTCAAAAAGGCCCGAGGATAATTGAATAGATTAGTGAATAGATTATTGAATAGATGTATTGTTGATGATGATGCTTTGGCATCTGGTTCCAGTGTGGAGAGCACAGTAGTTGCTAGACAGGACTTAGTCTCATCTGGAAAATAGGGATACTAACTGAACCTGCTTCAGAGCTGCTGTGAGAATGAGGGGGCTAGTCCACGTGACAGCTAGAGGGCTACAGAACCATGGTGATGACAACAGTGACAATGGCAGTGATGTCGCTACTTTATCAGGTCTCTCTGCCAACACTGGTCGGTGTCTTGCAAGCATCTATAGTCTTACTAAGCTATGCAATAAAACCCTTTTCTTTTTTTAATTTAATAAATATTTATTGCTCAGATTATTACAATTGTTCCTCTTTTTCCTCCCATAGCTCCCCTCCACCTTCCTCTCCGTTACCAATCTGTAAAATTTCCTGGAATTTATGTACTAAATTAATCATCTATATATATAAAAGCCTAAAAAAACAAACTACCGAACCACCCCACAACCATTTGACCAGTCACTATGATGTGCACTGATCACCAGGGGGCAGATGTTCAATGCAGGAGCTGCCCCCTGGTGGTCAGTGCACATCCACAGTGGGAGAGCCACTCAGCTGATTGACAGGTGTCAGATAGCAGGCAAAGGATGGTGAACGCAGAGATCTACTGAGCGGTGATGGCACTGTGCCATTTTTGGGCTGGAATAAGCAAAGCGGTGCTGTGTCCAGCTGAGGGTTGGGCTCCTCCCAGGTTCCTGCTGCCTCACATACTACTACATCCTCAGGGGATGTCAGACTGCTGGTAGTCCAGCATCTCCCGAGGGGCCCCAGATTGCGAGAGGGTGCAAGTCAGGCTGAGGGACCCCACCAGTGCACGAATCTGTGCCTAGGCCACTAGTTTTGATATAAGTTCCCCTCAGGGGAAATATTTATACTCTCCTGTATTTGTCTCTTCTCGTCAGTTGTGCCTTTTTAATTTAATTGCATCCAATTTGAATTTACACATTTTTTTCTTTTTTATCAGATTTATTGGGGTGACATTGATTAATTAAATAATATAGGGATCAGGTGCACAATTCTATAATACATCATTTGTATACTGTACTCCTCTCCCTCTTTCTTTCTGATAATAACCATACTTAATTTACATTTTGGATGCGCAACAATTCCAAGACATGTCCATCCACAAATTCCTTAGAAGCAGGTGAATATGGAAAGGAAGTATATGAATGCATTTTAATTTGAAGATTTGAGTTCAAATTATGCTCTTAATCTCAAGCCTTACTTTTTTTTATTATAAAATATACCTATTATTTGTTCAGCCTACTTCAACATGGTTGTGAAGATTACAAACACATAAAGAAGCACACATACACATACTTATACCCAACAAAATAAAAGTTAAATCACTATTATTACTATTCTAGGAGGAAGAGGAAAAAAAAATACTGTCCCATTCTTTGTTCTATAACTTATGCTATTTAGGGTAAATCATATTTGAAAGGAAAGTTAGAAAGTAATCTTTAAGGCCATTCCCGCTATGATACTCAATGACTCTTTAGTTGCATATTCCAAAAAAGCCTTCTTGATAATATTTTATATATTTTTATCATAACTGAAATCCTCCTAGTAAAAAAAAATTACAAAAATAAAAGGAAGTCATCATCATAACCCACCCCATCACCACCCCTAGCCAGGACCCTGCCCTCACTTCCTGGGGACTGGATTCGGATGGGCATGTCCTCTGTAAAGCACTGTCTGGGGACAGCTAGGAAGACACAGGCAAGCAGGCAGAGAAGGGGAGTGGGTGGTAGGGGGGGTGAATATTGACCTACCTTCCTTTCAGACAGGCCTAAGCCTACAAACTAGGTAAGCAAGGTCAAGTTCATGACAGAAACACTTTCAATCAGGCTACGAGGGCTGAAATACTCATGGAAACAAATGGGAACATCTCATTTTCACTTATAAAATAATGATTACAGTGGCTCCACAAAATAAATACATCGACCCCCCCCCCACCCCTGCTTTTGAAGGAAATGATCGAAGACTAAAATTAATTTGACTTCAAATATATGAACCGATTTTATTACCATTATAAAATAATCTGCACATTTATACACAACTGTCCAGATTACCTAATTTTAATTGTTTAATCGCCTGACTACACTTATTTTGTTTTGCGATACCCTTTTACAGTAAGTCTGTCTTATAGTATACTTTAAGAGAGAGTTTCATAATGAAAGTGCCACAGATCTCTTAACAATGGCAATTTAATTGACAGGAAGGAAGAGGAAGAACAAAGGACACTAAAAATAAAATAAAACAGCCAAAACCGGTTTGGCTCAGTGGAGAGAGCATCAGCCTGGAGATTGAAAGGTCCCAGGTTGGATTCTGATCAAGGGATCCTTGGTTGCCAACCTTCTATTCCTCTCCCTTCCTCTTTGTAAAAAACTGATAAAATATATTTTAAAAATAGTGATAGGCATCATAGATAAAAAGAGCTATGAATGATGGTAATTTCATATACATATAACAGGAATAAATTAAAAAAAACTAAAAAACATCTAAATTAATGTCACTTATCCATCATTAGCTCCTTAATTGATCTTATTTCTGGACCCAACTTTACAGAGTCTGAGGAATATACTCTTTGGCATAGTCTGCCAGGATGGTGCCCAATAAACACAACCAGAGTTGCTGCTAGTGCTTTTACCAGAGTTGTAAGACTCAGAAGGTAGAACGTGGACAGGTGGGGAGGCACTAGCATCATTACACTTTGCCCCACATAAATATTGCCATCCACGTGTCAATGATCAGTTTGGAAGGAATCGAAAAATTGCCTCAAAAGATGGAGATCAAGCCTGAGGGATGGGTGTGAAGAATCATTCTCGTTGCCTTGGTGATCCTTGGAGAGACTCAGGGGTATAATGAGTTGACGGCATATAAATCATTCTAATGACATTTTTAGCACCAGTAGGTGAAATCACCTCTTTTCCCCTTACCTGTCATTATCTTCTTTACACCCGCTCAATGCCCAACTATGATGTTAATATTATGCCTGGCATCTCTAGAAGGTTCCCTTTCCTAAACTCCAGGCAGATGGCCCCACAAGAGTAATCTCTGCCAAGAATATGACCATTTCCAATGCAAAGTAGGAGATTCCCTAGAGCTTAGGACAAAAGATAATCCTCCTCCCTTCCTCTTGTCCTTCAAGAATGCTCTAGGGCCTAGAGTCTAGGCTCTGAATTATAAATCTAGCATTGCTTCATTTGAGGGAGTTTGGGGGAAGTAATAAGAAGATTAAAAAAACCTGTCAAGATGTGATTTGGAAAAGGAAAATGAAATTTGAAGGAATAAAAGTTTTCAGTTATGTGACAGTTAAAAATAACTATTGAACCATCAGCTTAAGGATTCAACTTTGGGATTCTGCTTGAACTTCCTGTTACAAGTGTTAGAAGAGAAACTCCCAAGCAATATTTTCTTTCTTTACAAACAATGTTGTTGCCGAGACCGGTTTGGCTCAGTGGATAGATCATCGGTCTGCGGACTGAAAGGTCCCAGGCTTGATTCCGGTCAAGGCATGTACCTTGGTTGTGGGCGCATCCCCAGTAGAGGGCGTGCAGGAGGCGGCTGATCAATATCTCTCTCTCATGGATGTTTCTGACTTTCTATCCCTCTCCCTTCCTCTCTGTAAAAAATCAACAAAATATATTTAAAAAACACAATGTTGTTTATCCAATGCAAAAATACAGCTATAATACTTAGAAGGCATCATAAAAAGCAGAAATTCAGCTCTTAATAAGCACGTGAAAAGGTATTCAAGCTCATTTGTGGTTAGTAAGATGCAAATTAAAAGTGCTATTACCTTTAGATATTACCCATCTGCCAAATTGGTAAAAATTAAAATGTCTGACAACACAAATGATTGCTAGCATGAGCCCCAACTGGAACTGTCATTCAGGGCCAATGGAAATATAAATACATAGAAAAAAATGAAGATGTACATACTCTATGCACTAGCAATGAGCCTCCTAAGTACAGTATATGATCTCAAAAAGGCCCACTTGTGTACGTCTTGATTTATCAGAAAAAGTTCAGAGCAGCCTTGTCGTGGTAATGCTAAACTAGAAAAACCCAAAGCTTGCATAGAGTATATCCAGAAAATGGAGTATTATACAGCAAGCAACATTAAATACACGCACCCAAAATATGGAGGGAACTCACCAATGTAATGTTAAGTGAAAGAAGTGCAAGGGACACATAAAGAAAGCCTGCTTATAAAAATAGACAAAGATAAACCTTTTTTTAGATGAACCAGAGGTAGCAAGTGTATGGTGGGAGGGAACACACGTGGTTCTGGAGAGCTGGCAGCCCTCGGCTCCTGTCACTCACAGAGAACAGTCAGGAAGCACTGTGTGGACTTCAGCACCCTGGATAGGGACAGAGGACTGAGGACACTTCCAGACCAGAACTGGGCTGCCTCTGGTCCAGAGTCATTTCTACTTTCAGTGTATTTTTGGATGGTGGAGATCTGCCATTTCTCCTCTGTATTGGCCATTTATTCTCTGCAGCAATGGTCAATAATGACTTCTAGGAAGTAAAAATGGATTCCTTCCCAATTACATTCCCCCTCAAGAGAATTTGTCTACCATGAAGATAACTGACTATTATGTTTGAACCTTAGGTCACACAATTTTTGAAAAAACCACAACAGGCCAGGTAGTAAGCCTGTAAATAGTGGACACTAGAATAATCCTGCCTCCCTAATGAGGAGGTTCAGGAGAATATCTTACTTAGCTTATCCATGTGGATGAAAATCATGGATGCCTCCTTTAATTACTGGCTTAACACACACACACACACACACACACACACACACACACACACACACACATGTTTTACAGAGGGGAAGGGAGAGGGATAGAGAATTAGAAACATCAATTAAAGAGAAACATCGATCAGCTGCCTCTTGCACACTCCCTACTGGGGTTGTGCCCACAACCAAGGTACATGCCCTTGACTGGAATCGAACCTGGGACCCTTGAGTCCACAGGCCGATGCTCTATCCACTGAGACAAACCGGTGAGGGCTAACATATGTTTTTGCTAGACGTGTTCTCTTTGCCGGGTGTTATTACTACCAGAGCACATTTCTCCAGTGAGCAACTTACCAGGGGCAAAGAGTGCACAGAACCATATTTACATTCCTAAATACAGTGGTGCTTCGAGATACGAGTGCCCTAACATACGAGATTTTTGAGATATGAGCCGTCGAGCGAGCGATTTTTGCTTTGAAATACGAGCAACAGTTGAGATAGGAGTAATTGCTCAGATCAGCCGGCTGCACATGACCCACCAGTTTACCGCAACTCGAGCGTCTCATAGTTTCCCACGCCTCAAGGTTACAGAACGAATTAAACTCGTATCTCGAGGTACCACTGTATACCTAAAAAGATAAACCACAACCAAAATTCCGTTTTATAACATATTTGTGAGGACCACATAGTGAAATGCATGTGAATTACTATGAAACCATGAATGACTTTGCTTTTCTTATTTTTATTGTATAGGTACTTACTATTATCACTATCTCCTAAAAATTCAAACGGCAAGTGTCATTTTTCTAGGGGGGAAAAAGCAACTGAGAAATGAATTCAAATAGTCAAAGGACAGTTAGAAATCATATATGATGTTTTCCAAATCCGTAACTGATCCCAGGAAACAGTAAGAAAACTGCAGCGGATACGCAAACACAGTGCGAATTGGGTACAAAACAGAACATTTTACTTCCAGAACTTTTGTGATCAAGTGGATGCCTCCGGAAAAGAGAATAATCCACACCCTTGTACTATCTTCCCTTCCTGAATGCAACATAATGCATCTCTAGCCATTAGCACCTTCTCTCGCCGTCACCTGGGTTGGCCTCTTCAATACACGCACAATCCAAGTAAATGTGTTTTAGTAATTTACTCTTTCAAAACACCCAGAGTTGTCTAGTAAGTTGTATGTTTCTCTACAAAAATGGGGATGGCGAGAAGCTGATTCTGGTAAATGCGATAAAATAGAATTGGTACAGGAAGCCAGAACTCAGTAAAGCTCTCAGCCGTCCACTTCTACAATAAAACTATTAACAGCAGAAACTCTTAATGCCTCACATGAACAGGCTGCTAAGTCCCAGGTGTCTTGGAAAGTTATGACCCTTAATGCTTATAAAAAACCCACAAGGGAGGTGCTATTCTCATCCCCATGGTACAATTCAGAAATCGGAGCTGGGGGACTTTAAATGACTTCCTTAAACTTATGTGTATAGGCTGAAACCAGTTTGGCTCAGTGGATAGAGCATTGGCAAGCGGACTGAAAGGTCCCAGGTTCAATTCCAGTCAAGGGCAGATACCCTGGTTGCGGGCATGTCCCCAGTAGGGGGCATTTAGAGGCAGCTGATTGATGTTTCTCTCTCATCGATGTTTCTAACTCTCTTCTTCTCTGTAAAAAATCGATAAAATATATATATTTTTTTAAAAATGTAAACTTACATGTATAGTAAGTGTAGTATAGCCCACCTAAATTCAGAAGGTTGAGGAGTATTTCTAAACATATAAAATCTGCTTTATTTTTATAGAAGTCATTTAAAATCTGGAAAGTTATTGGATGTTGCCCTTCCACTCGGCTTATTCGCTTTGTTATTAGCTGATGTGCTGAACAAAAAACATCAACATACAATGTTGACAGAAAGAGACACAATGAGTGACTTCAAGACAGTGAACCATGCTCACTAGCACCCCAAAAAAGACAACAGATTTATTTAGGGGAATTCATTACTCTATAAATGTTCATTGGCTCTATAAACACTTTCCAACTGCATTAAACCTATGATTGCATTGACTGAGAAGATGGACTTTATTTGAGTGTAATTTTTTCTTACACTTAAATCAGTGCAGGCTTATATTTCACATCCCCCATTCTGGACTCTTCTCTCTTTGGTTTTAAAGAACCATCCCATCGCTGTATCTAACAGTTTTATGAAGAAGGTTATAATATCATGCTGCAGTGGCCTTAAGGAAAAAGCAGGAAAGAAATATTGCTAATATTGACGGTGCCATAGAATTTCCCACAGATGTTATGAATTCTCTCATCTCAAATACCGTTATGTTACCAATGCCAAAGTCGGCACTTTTATTTTATATACACCCATAATCACAAAAACGGGGCTCCACTTTCACACATTCTTTCTTATAAATGGTTACCCCAAAACAGTTATGGGTAAAGAAAGGTCCAACATTTCCCAGAGAATGGAAAACTGGGAAGGATGCTATCATCTATCTACCTACCAAGCTACCTACCTACACAGTTTCTGAAGGTATTAACATCATAGATATTTTTATGCTTAAAAATGTCAAATTTCATGCCAAAAAAAGAGCATTTGCAGAAAGTTTTAATTAATTTATTTTGAAGAAAAGTGCTGCTGAATACTTCAGGAAGCTTATGGTGAACGTGCTCCATCTCAATATACTTGTGAACACTGGTTTAAATGCTTTAAAAGTGATGACTTCGATGTGAAAGACAAAGAACATCCAGGTCAACCGAAAAAGTTTGAAGACCAACAATTACAAGCATTATTGGATGAGAATGTGTGTCAAACTCAAAAACAACTTGCAGAAAGATTAAACGTTGCTCACAAAACAATTTCCAATCCTTTACAAGCAATGGGAAATATTTTAAAGGAAGAAAAATGGGTGCCACATCAACTGAATGAAAGACAAATGGAAAACTGAAAAGTCATCAGTAAAATGTTGCTTCAACGGCATGAAATTAAGTTTTTTTTTGCATGAAATTGTGACTGGTGATGAAAAATTGATTTGAGAATCCCAAATGCATAAAATCATGAGTTGATCTAGGTCAACCATCAACATCGACTGCAAGGCCAAATGGCTTCGGAAAGAAGACAATGCTCTGCGTTAAGTGGGTTCAGGAAGGTGTGATGCATGATGAGCTTCTAAAACCAGGTGAAACTGTTAATACTAATCACTACTGACAACAAGTAATCAATGTGAACCATGCTTTGATTGTAAAATGACCAGAATGTGCCAGAAGACACAGCAAAGTAATTTTGCTTCACGGTGACACACCATCACAAACTTCAAAACCAGTTAAAGACACGTTAAAAGATCTTGCCTGGGAAGTATAAACCCACCCGCTGTATTCACCAGACCTTGCTCCTTCAGATTACCACTTGATCCGATCGATGGCACACGCACTTTCTGAGCAGCACTTCAAAACATATGAAGTGGAAAATGGGGTCTCTGAATGGTTTGCCTCAAAAACAAAAACAAAAATTCTATTGGGAAGGCATCTACAAATTACCTGAAAGATGGGGAAATGTGTAGCTAGCGATGGACATTACTTTGAATAAAGCTTTTCTGATGTTTCTCTTGAAATTGTTTTCATGGATTACACAATCCACATTAGTAACCCATACACCTTCTATGTAGCCACCTTACTGTGAGTCATGTACACAGAGGCCTTCACTGTGATGCCATGTAGCCAGGTCAGATAATCTCAACAGTACACATGGATCTCAAACTAAGTCTTTGGAGCAGCTTCTAGGAGGCACGGGAAGGTGAGAGAGCACCCATTCCAAGGACGAGGGTGGGGATAGGAACCTTAACTGCACCATCCAGCTCTGTGCCAGCTGACAATCAGGTGTTTTTGAAGACCTCCTCCAACAGTAGTTTAAACTGTCAGTTTGCTGTGCAATGTTTCTGTCTTTGGCTGGTTTTCCATAAAGCTTTCATGTTAAGCTCTACATAGAGTAGCTCTTTGTGTTTCTGGGGGAATATATTTTAAATGCATTGATTCAGTTTAAAAAATAAAATGGTTCCTGGGCTTATTAGTAATGACGCTGCAATAACAATAAAATTTAAGGCCTGGTAGAAGTTAAAACAACCTGGTTAACATGATTTTCACATTTGTATAAGCCATTTTGATCTCATTACGGTGTTAGGAATGTGTTTAGAAATCTGAGCACAAGCAACTGTTTATTCTCACAGTACTTAATTCACAGAGACAGGGCCCTGTAGGCTGATTTAGTATGTGACATAAAATTGCCTTTTTTTTTCAGAGAGGGAGAGAGGGGGGGGGGGGGAATGAAGAGGGAGAGAGAGAGAGAAACATCAATTGGTTTCCTCCCTTTCGGGCCCCAACCAGGACCAGGAATCGAGCCTGCAACAGAAGTCCATGCCTTTGCTCAGAAGGCAGGCCAGCTCTCTATCCACTGAACCAAACTAGTTAGGGCAAAATTGCTGTTTCTTAAAGATTTTTTAGATATGAGCTTGTGTTTGTTTCTGTGTTTTAAGTGATCATCTTCCTTTTTTTCCTATGCACTTGGCAAGGTAAGCATCTAAGTGTTTGGGGCCCACTGCTGTATTAAAATGTTACTAGGGAATAAGGCTAATTAAGTATATTTTTGTAGTCGACTGTGCTATCCTGAGAATGAATCTATAGGACAAGGAGATCTACAGAAATGCAACTTGTAATTCATGTTCTCTGTACTTCTGATGACTCAGTTGTATTTTTATGTTATGGTTCGTTGCCAGGTTCAGAAAAAAGAAGTTTCTCTTGTGAGTAAAATATATACTTTTTCAAGGACACAGGGCTAGCTGAAGACATAACCCTCTGAAAGGAGCATGACTCAGCTCCGCACACTTCAATGTGCAGTGTCACTTGAACATTCAAAAGGTTCAGGAGGAAGAATCTGAGAGAGAACGGAGAGGAGTGGGGGGAGGCGAAGGTGTCAGTGAGCAGCCGATATATCAGAGGAATCACCTTGTACACCGCAGGTAATTCCCAGAGAAAGGCCATGCCTGGCTCCGTACTCGTGTTGTTAACGGTCGCCTGCTCATCCAGGAAGACGAAGTGTCCCTAATCTCCTCCTTATTTCCCGCTGTTATTTCCAGACCTGCCTCAGGAAATCAATCCGGGGCCTCAGAACCCTTCCCTCAACCTGGTTCAGGAGAAGAACAGTAACTACACACTCGATTTTCATGGCAGCATTTTAGCCTTCAACAGGCTTTGAACTACCCCCAGATGAGCAGGCCCCAAACTCTATGAGCCTCTCTTTTTATCAGAGGACTTGTACCCATCATGACCCTCTCCTTGTGACCATAGAGACAAATTGGGTAGAGGGGGCTGGGGTAGCGGAGGGGGATGAGATATGTGGGTTGAGGTGGATCCACGCAGCCTATAGGATCGAGGTGTCTAATGATTTAGTGACATGCACTTACTGGTTCCCTCGAGTGGGTCATCCAATGACAAGGTCAACATCCACGTCGAACGTATGTTACACAGAAGGCACAGTGATTAAAGATAATCAAGCATTCTTTTGGAAGGCCTTACCCATTTTCGCAGCATGAAAATACATCGATGGGCATTAGGCTGTGTGTGTCTCGTGGAGGAAAATCCATAGAAAAAAATTTGTGCTTTTAAGGCTTTTACAATCTACCGAGACATCGGGGCTGATGTGGCAATAAACAGTGACAATCAAGCAGAGCACACGTGGACAGCCGACTTTAAACATCAGCGATGTGGGGCGATGCACCGTGGAACCTGGTGGTTACGAACCCAGAGGAGAGGGAGAGGAAGAACTGATGTTTGCCGCTGCCCTGTGTCATTCCTCACCGCCCTGCTTTTCCCTCTCTGCCTAATCGAGATTTCAAGGCGGCTCGGGCTGTCTTTCCCTGATGTCTGAGGTCTGAGCTGTTGACAGTCAGAGCGTGTTTCCTGACAGAATTCAGCTCCTGGCGATGTAGATACACACTCCAGGGGCTCCCTGTGTCGGAGCTTCTAGACCTGCGGTAGTCAGGGGACCTGTAGTCAAGGGCTTTGAGCTGTGCTATTACCCATGGGGCTTTGCTTTAAAGACAGGATAAGGAGGAGGGGGTGGGGGGGAGTCCAGGCCTGCTCAGCGGTGCTCAGTGCCACCTCCCACTCTCCCTTGGGGCCTGGAGCCCGGGCAGATCAGGGCTCGCGTGTACATTTGGACAGGTCAACGCAAGAGCGAGCTGTCTTATGGGAAGTGATATAAGCGGGGGGAACCCCTCCATTAGGAATAATTGCACGTGCAGCATCATCCCTGTCCCCCAGAGTACATTTTAATAATGCAGGTGACAGATCCACTTAATGTCTGCCTGATGGGAACTGTGCATCGCTCGGCTTTTCATTAATAATGAATTCACAGGTAAACAAATGCTTCACATTAAATGCCTCTTAAAAGTGGTTAGTGTCTGCTGCCAGGAAACCTATTAAGTCCTATGCGTTAGGAAAGGCAGACGGAACAGAAACTGTATGTGAAGCAAAGGCGACGCCTTGTATTGGAAAAGTTTACATGGACACGTATGCTGCACATGGGGGAGAATTCAAAATCCTGTATCATAAAAGGCTAATATGCAAATCGACCCAACAGCAGAACAACTGGTTGCTATGATGTGCACTGACCACCAGGGGACAGACGCTCAACTCAGGAGCTGCTCCCTGGTGATCAGTGTGCTTCCAGGGGGAGCACCACTTAGCAAGAAGCTGGGTGCATGGCTGGTGAGTGCAGGGATGGTGTTGGCGGTAGCATTAAGGACATTTCCCCAGGTCTCCTGGGCTGTGAGAGGGCAAAGGTCTTGTGAGAGGGATGTCCGACTGCCGGTTTAAGGATTGGGCCTAATCCGGCAGTCAGCCATCCCCTAAGGGGTCCCCGATTGGAAAGGGGTGCAGGCTGGGCTGAGGGAATCAAGCCACCCTGCCCTCCCCTCCCCGCTCCCCCGTGCACACATTTTGTGCATTGGGCCACTAGTAATATATATTACATAAATATATAAATAATATATGATATAGATAAATTGCATTTCACATGTGCTTGAAATTGCATTTAATCCTGCATATTGAGATAGGGCTGACAGGTAATAGTTGTTGCTTCTTTTTCATAGCCAGCAATTCTCTCATGAACTAGTCAACTGTAACACAAATAGTTAATGTCAATCTCAGCGCCCCGTTCTTCCAAATCCCTCCACGCTATCTTCTTCTCTCGATTACATTTTGCTCATACTGTCTCCTTGAAGCGGGCCAGGATCTTAGTCACTACTAAGACACATCCATTTCCTCCCACAGTGTGTCAATCAGCAACCTGCATGTATGTGATGGAGAGGAAGCTCAACATTGCCAGCGAAGTTTAATGCAAATATCCTATTGTATATTTCATACTCCCCTTAAACGATGTCTATATAGAAATATACACTGTTTTTTTTATACCACCTTGTGTTTTTTCTCATTAAATCTCTAAGCCGTGCTCTCCCAAATATTTACACATAATAATAATGAGAGCTAACATTTATGCCTGGTGCTGTGATAAATCTTTAACCTCTCTGTAACTCTATGAGGTTGATAATGTGTACTGTGCTCATCTTATAAGTGAAGAAATTAAGGAAATTGTATAAATCCACAGACCTGGCAGGTCACAGTGCCAGGATTTGAACGCAAGTGTCTCTTACGCCCAAACCCTTGCCTCCAATAGCTCTCATTCCTCTTTTATCCATCTCAGCACTTCACACACCGGAGTACTGGTTGGCTGTGTAGGTGGCAATAAAAGTACAGTAAATCCTGCTATGATATAGCTTGTTATTACACAGACTTATAAATGATTCAAAGCGTGTTCTGCACAATAGAACAGCTCCATCATCAAAGCCTGACTCCGCACAGTCAGCACATATGGTAAATGTAAATCCCGCGGCTCCGCATCAGGTAGATAGAACACCAGTTCACATGCATAAGACAATTCCACGGTAAGTGTTTCTTTCCACCTTAACTACATTTGAATTTTAAACATTCATTTGAAAATGTTAAACTTAACCATTAAAAAATATCATTCTATTTTTTTATACTTTATTGATTAAAGTGTTACATATGTCTTTCCCCCTCCTCTCAAGACCTCTCCTGGGACACTCCCCCGCCCTAATGTCTGTGTCCATTGGTTATGCTTATATGCATGCATACAAGTCCTTTAGTTGATCTCTTATTCCGCCCCCCACCCTCCCTACCCCTTCCCCTCAAAAATATCATTCTAGAACAAAAGCTCAGTAGATGGAGAGATCATATTTTGCATGGTCACTGCTCAATTCTAACACTTCACCCATACTTTGTATACATGACTATCTCTTGATGAGAACTACGTTCATACACACTTTATAGTACACACATGAAACATGGAACTGTAAATGCTCACTGATGGTTCAAATTAGGAGAAAATGTGAGATGTATTGAAAGTCCAGATTATTGAGTATTTGGGGAAATAATAATCTTGAACACTTACAAAGTACTATGGATCGGCTCTTTTTCTGAGAACTTAATGTGTGTATATAATCTCATTTAATCATTGTAACAACTCCATTTTTTCACCTCTGCTTTTTGGGGTGTGGTCATTGTTGCTGCTATTAATAATTTCTGCCTTCTGATTGTTAAGGAATACAGTGGTACCTCGAGATACGCGTGCCCTAACATATGAGATTTTTGAGATATGAGCCCTTTAGAGAGCGATTTTCGCTTTGAAATACGAGCAACACTTGAGATAGGAGTAATCGCGTGAATCGGCCGGCTGCACACAACCCACCAGTTTATGGAGACTTGAGCATCTCATAGTTTCCCACTCAAGGTTACGGAATGAATTAAACTCATATCTCAAGGTACCACTGTATTAGACTATGTGGATGTGCCACGGATTTTTTTTTTAACCACCAATTTGTTGAAGGGCATCTCGGTTATTTCTCACTTGGGGGTGATTATAATTAGAGCAGCTCCACACAGCCATGTACACATTTCATGGGAACACGCTATTTCAATCCTCCAAAGAAAATACCCATGAGTTGGATTGCTGGCTCAGACATTAAGTGCATTTTTTAACTTGTAGTTTTGAATTACAGACTCGTGGGAAATTGCAAAAACTTTATGGAGAGGTTTTGTGCTCTGCCTGATGCTAACAGCTGACAGAATGATCATGATCAAAACAAAGAGTCATTCCAATCGGTAAACTGACATTTGCACAATCTAATCAACTCCGGCCTTTACTCGGATGGCACGTTTTGGCCTGTGCCCCTTTGTGTGTGCTCTTGGTACATGTGTGCATGGAATTCGGACACTTGATTTGCGGCACCGCCAGCACAGACAAGACCCAGACCTGTCCCGTCCTGGCTAAGGGACCTGCCCCACCTCTGTTTGCAATGTGTGCAGCATGAGGCACAGAGATGTCTGGGAAGGTCTGGGCCTGAATGCAGGTGAAGCATCCATCTTCTAGAAAAACTGCTGTTTGAGATTTTAACCCTCCTATTGGCTTCTGTAGATGCTTGCTTGCTTAAATAATAAGGAAAATGATACTATTCTCACTTCAGTGAGATGATCAGTGCTGGCACCAGGCCAGGCCTTTGGTTGAGGTCTCAAGGCCTCAGCACATAGGGGCCCTTTAAGAACTTGCAAAAGGGCGGGAAACATCCCATGTTTGGGAGACAAAGAAGGTGAAAACATATAAATAGGGAAAATGTCTGCATGTTGGGGCCCAGAATTTGAGAAACATTTTCCTCTGGACCCGCGGGTAATAAATGTAACTCCAAACTCTCAGAGCATGGTTTGGTTATTCCGGTTCTCTGCAACACAGGCAGCGGCTCAGGGATGGAGGCCCCTTCCCACCATGGTCTGCGGCTCCTCCCGTGGGACCATTTTCACCCTAGACCACACGGCACTTGCAATAACCGTTAAGCAGTGTGTCCTGGCAGCGTGTTTTATTCACAGATAAAATTATATGTATTCACTTAATGAATATTTGAGTGACGAGATTAAATTCGTTTTTAAAACACTCGTGGATAGACAGTTTTAAATTTTAAAGGGGTGATTAAAACTCTCTCTGCTCTTTTAAGTCATATTAAGTGGAACCTTAGGAGATTACAATTTTAAGTAAAAACACAGCAGAAGATCACCGTGGTAGAGGGTCCAATCTAATTAGAATAACAATCCGTACTTAGGTATTACCGTCCTGGGAGTTTTGTCGAAGTTAATGATATTCTTAAGCTAACATCATTACAAAAGGCCAAGTCCTAAATTCCAAGGCGTGGAAAACCCATGCGCTTTCCTGGGATGCTATTACAGGGATTGAGTCTTTACAGGGTTTTACTGTACCGCTCATTTACAACTTCATCTCTTGTTATGGCAGATGGCATCGCTGACAAATAGATCTAAGCCAGGTTGTATCCCAATGCCCCCTGCCCTGCACAGGGTGGTCAGAGCTGTAAATTCTCTTCGCTGCTACTCCCCAGAACTCCGGACCTGTCTGCTTGACCTTCCTCTGCTCACAAAAGTGATTTTCCCCTCACATTCCTGACCACCCCTGAATAGAACAGAGACGGTTTTACAACAGGATTTTTTTTTTTTTTAATTTTCTGTTTTGAGAACAGATACACGTAATTCTGGGAAATGGCTAAAAATACATAGAATTGAGCCAGGCCCAGTTTAGAAGCTGTTATACTAGTCTCTCTAATTAGGTGGGTAACTTATGCCACAGTCCAACTTACTCAGTTAAAACTCCTGGCTCTTTATGAAATTTATATTTATCTTTTCATTCTGATGTTCTTCCCTTCTTTAGTGTGAGAATTCAGCTGCTTAGCTGAATTCAACTGGTACTGAAATCATCTCCTCAGTGGCCCATTTTGATACACAGTCCCCTCAGCAATCTGTGCTCTGGTTCTAGGCGATGCTCAGACACTCTGAACTACAAAGAGCATCTCTGCATGGGTCCTAGGGAGCCTTAATGGGTCCTGTGCAGTCACTCCCACTTCACATATGTGCACATACATTTCCTTGACTGTGTGTCTAACTGTTACAACATACTGAACGAAATCCTTCACCTCAAAAGTATTAAAATAAGATACCCCCTACTCTAAGCATATGGATCAATAAAGAATCATCTCAATTCGGAAGAGTTTTATTTCCTCTTGTAATCAAAATTACTGGTTCTTAGAATTTCTGTTTGAAATAAAAAAAAAAAAGCTCACCTATATTTTTTTAAAATGTGTTTCAAAATCTGGAGGAAAAAATAATGAGATGACTTCTGGCTGCTGCCATTAAGAAGAAAAAGATAACAATTAATGCATACTTAGGGATTTTGAATGGCATCAAGGAGACCACACACTTAAAGAACTTTAAGAGGAAGGGATTCTCAGCTTGAAAATATATTTCAAAATCATTTCCTCTCTATGGAAAGTGCCTAGAACCATGAGTACACAGCAAACCGTACCATGGATATGTACATCAATGAAGTACCTATTCTCCAATCCACCCTTCTGCGTTTCTTGTGATTTTTTTTCTAGTACATTCGAACCTCAAGTTATTTGAGGGAAAGAACAACAGGAGAAAGCTGGAATGGGTACGAAATCTATACTATTGCTAAGCAGCTTTAATTTCAAGCAGGTCACCAGCAACGGAAAAGAGTGTAACAAGTTCAAACGGATGGAAACTGACATGAAACTCAATGATCAGTCCCATGACTCTGCATTTTTGAAACGACTAGGAATATGCTGCCCCAGACCACTGATCTACTCTCCTCTATGGCTTCCCTGAGCTTTGCTGGTGCAAGGCCAAGTTCAAGGCAAGGTGGGTGCTCTCTGGGGTTTAGGCACAGAACCCTCCTGAGTGACACTCAGGCTCTGGCTAAATGACAGAGAGCAGATGCCAAATACAGTGGTACCTCGAGATACGAGTGCCCTAACACACGAGATTTTTGAGATACGAGCCGTCGAGCGAGCGATTTTTGCTTTGAAATACAAGCAACAGTTGAGATAGGAGTCATCACGCGGATTGGCCGGCTGCATACGACCCAACAGTTTACTGCGACTCGAGCGTCTCATAGTTTCCCACGCCTCAAGGTTACGGAACACATTAAACTCGTATCTCGAGGTACCACTGTACTAGTAGATGAGTAAGTGGAACCAACAAAGGCAACACTGGGAAGTAGGAGAGGACACGGCAATCTTAGAAAAGATTCTTTTAAAGGGAGGATGGAGTCTAGGCACAGAGGAAAACATAACTCAATAAAAACAACCCAGGCCCTACTTAATGACTAGCCCTGATTTTGTACCCACATCTAAAGATGTCTAGTCCCCACATCCAAGGCATATTCACAAGGGAATAATCGACATGAAACCTAGTGTTCCTAAAGACTCCAGAATTGATGTCCGAAGGTCAGCTTTCTCATCCTCATATGCCTATGCCCGCTTCCGAAGGGACGGCTTACACACACTCTGCTGATATAAGATACCACCGGGATGACACTTATATCCAAAACCACCCCTCCTTCCGGGTCGAATAAAATGCTTGAGCAGGAACTTGGCAAACTGTCTCCGGTGGCAGTTAATTTTTTTTTTTTTTTTAAGACAGGGCACGTATTCTGGTGCTCGTGGATTCTGACAGCAGGGAGGTGAAGATTTGACTTCTCAACCTCCATTCGTGTGAGGAAGTCATTGAACGAGCTGACAGCCCGGATGTCTGTAATTAAAGGGGACTTAATATTTAGTGTAAAATAGAAGCTGGCGTTCAAAACCCCTATTTGCCTGTGGTTTTGATTATGCAAATACACTGCTGCAGATAACTATACTTGACTTCCTTCGGGCCTTGCCCCTCTTTTCTTTTCCAATCATGCGCAGATGCTTTTCAATGACCGAGGGTGTGATGAAGATTGCCACTTCCTAAGTGAAGGGACATGAGTTTCTTTTTCATAAACAGACGTTCGAGCTGGTCAACAGATGTCAGGATCCGATCCTGAAGTTTAATGTGAGTCTCTGATGGCTTTATACGGCAGATGCTGACTTCAGAACTCCGTTTTCCTGCTTTTGTTTCAAGAAAATGATCAACACTCTCCTTTTCTTGTTCTTTAATATAGCTTCATAGAATCAAAGCTTGTATTTTTTTTTTTTGCTCACACTTGACAACATCTATCTCTTTGCTTTTCTTCTGATTATATTAATATACTAGGGGCATGGTGCACAAATTTCTAGCAGGTGGGGGGGGAGGGGAATCCCTTAGCCCGGCCTGCACCTCTCCAATCCAGGACCCCTTAGATGGATGCCTGACTGCCTCTGGCAATCTGGGACCACCGGTTCCTAACCACTCATCTGCCTGACTGTCTGATTGCCTCTAACCATCTCTGCCTGTCTGATCGCCCCTAACCACCTCTGCCTGCCTGCCTGATTACCCCTAACTGCTCTTCTGCTGGTGTGATTATGCCTAACCACTTCTGCCTGACCCCACACCTGGGACCTGGGCTTCCCTCCCTCTGGCTGGCTGCAGGGACCTGGGCTGGCTTTGTTTGGGTCAGCGGCAGCTGCAGGGGACCATGGGAAAGCAGCTTTGTCTAGGCCGCCACTGCAGGCAGCTGGGACCATTGGGCAGGTAGCTTGTCCCTCTCCCGGGCCACAGCCCCAGCCACTGGCGCCTGGGATCACAGGGTGGGTGGCTAGTCCCTCTCCTGGGCCACAGCCTGGCTGGTCCCCATTTCTCTCCCCAGTGTTGAGTGTCTGAGCCTTTATGGCATGATGACTATTTGCATATTACCTCTTTATTATATAGGATAAATCACACCATGTGACCCTCTGTGTTTAGAGATACAAACTTAAATACTGCTCACAGAAAGGGAGAAAAAGGCAGCAAAATCAACAAAATAATTGCCTGGTAAGTCTTCATTCCTTAAAAACTTAACACAGTCACTTTTTATTTTCTGTTTTCAATTTACTTAAATAAAAGGCTGTGTGGCTAAATAAACCATGGCAATTTCAATATAAGTAATCTAATCCTTTCCATATGAAGTAAAGGACCTGAACCAGCAATGATTTTCCTATGTCCGCTGTCAATAAAACTTGCTTAAACTCAGACAGTGATGCACGTTTATCTCACCTAAAATTCATATATGTTGTTTCTACAAGAGAATACTGCAGGAGAATGTGAAAAATTATTATTTTTTTAAATTTCTATTCAATGACACTTTCTAAACTTCCATCCTCTCTTTCATCCAGGGTGAAATCCTAACTGGTCTATGAATCTGATTTTGCCATATTCAGTGTCCTTCTTATGAAATAGTATTTGCTTTGATGTTGGTCTTTTGTGTGGCATTTTAATGGAGAACTAGGAATAACAATCACTTGGTAAATTATTCTTGATTAACAATTACAAAATAAAACAAACAGAATTTATCCACACCCTGCTGAGAGAGACCAGAGAAAAAACACATATCCCCTGAATTAGAAATAGCTTCTGCAATAAGATGGAGAAAAATGTATTGGTTAGCTTAAGGGAAATTAAACAGATAACCCTTCATGTTTGCATAGCACTTTTCAGACTTACAAAGCACTAAGCACAGACATTTTCTCATTTAACGTAAACCCCAACACCAAGCGAACATTAACAAAGAATTCCATCACGGCTCTAAGGATGTGATTCTTTTTTAAAATTATTTTTCCATCCTTATTTATCCCTCCATGCCCTCTTCTACCTTCCCCCACCCCCATAATTACCACGCTGTTGTCTGTGTCCATATGTTCTTTTTTTTATTTTTGCTCAATATCTGCATCACCACCATCACCACATCCCACCACACCCATGCACACGCATGCACGCATGCATACGTATCATGACAGGGCTGTCTGTTTGCTCTTTATGAGTCTGTCTCTATTTTGCTTGGTAGCTCAGTTTGTTAATTAATTTCACATATCAGGGAAATCACATGTTACTAGTATTTCTCTAACAAGCTTGTATTACTAAGCATAATGTTCTCCAGGTGCATCCATGTTGTTGCAAAAGATAAAACATTCTTCCTTAAGGCAGAGTAGTATTCCATTGCGTAAATGTCCCACAGTCCAAGCTGTCAATCGGACATCCCCTGAGCATGCCTGGACTGTGAGAGGGTGCAGGCTGAGCCATCCTCTCCCCCACAGCGCATGAAATTCGTGCACCGGGCCTCTAGTGAACAAAATAAAAAGACATACTACTCAAAGAATAGATTTCAAAAAAGGTTAATGTCCAACAATTATGAACAACTCAAACAAATTGATACCCAAAACCATCCAATTAAAAAATGGGCAGAGGGCCTCAATAGACATTTCTCCCAAGAGGTCACACAGATGGCCAATAGACATATGAAAAGATGCTCAAAGTCAGTGAAGTGACAATTAAAACCACAATGAAAAGTCACCTCCTACCTGTCAGGATGTTATCAATAAATCAACTAATTAAAAAGTGTTGGTACAGCCGAGACCGGTTTGGCTCAGTGGATAGAGTGTCGGCCTGCGGACTGAAGGGTCCCAGGTTCGATTCCAGTCGGGGGCATGTACCTTGCTTGCGGGCACATCTCCACTGTGGGGTGTGCAGGAGGCGGCTGATCGATGTCTCTCTCTCATGGATGTTTCTAACTCTCTATCCCTCTCTCTTCCTCTCTGTAAAACATCAATAAAATATAAAAATTAAAAAAAAAAGTGTTGGCACCGATGTAGATAAAAGGTTACCCCGGTGCACTGTTGGTGGGATTGTAAATTAGTGCAGTACCATGGGAAATAGGATATTCCTCAAAAAATTGAAAACAGAGCTGCATATGATCCAGCAATTCCTCTTCTGGGTACTTATCTGAAGTAAACAAATTAGCAAACTAATTTGAAAATATATGTGCACCCCTATGTTCCTTGTAGTATTACTAGTATTAGCCAAGCTATGGAGCAACCTAGATGCCCATCAACAAATAGATGGATAAAAAAGATGTGAGGCCAAGACCAGTTTGGCTCAGTGGATAGAGCATCGGCCTGCGGACTGAAAGGTCCCAGGTACAATTCCGGTCAGGGGCATGTACCTTGCTTGCGGGCACAACTCCAGTGTGGGGTGTGCAGGAGGCGGCTGATGTCTCTCTCTCATTGATGTTTCTGACTTTCTATCCCTCTCCCTTCCTCTCTGTGAAAAATCAATAAAATATATTTTTAAAAAAAGATGTGAAGCATCCTATATAATAAAAGGCCAATATGCAAATGTCTCCTAGACTGAGTGTTTGACCAGGAATTCAACCAGGGTATGGGGCTGGCTGGCCAAACCCGGTAGCCCCTTCTCCTGTTTAGCTAGGCCCAAATGGCCGGCTGGACCCCACCCATGCATGAATTGGTGCACAGGATCTCTGGTATGTTTATAATGGATAACATATATGTAATGGGATAGTATTCAGCAATAAAACCAGAATGAAATGTTGCTATTCCCAACAACATGGATGCACTTAGTAGACATTATGCTAAGTGAAATGTCAGAGACAAAGGAAAATGCCATATGATATCACTTATATGTGGAATCTAAAAACCACACAAAAACAAACAAACAAACAAAACAGATACAGACCCTAATGGTAGTTGCCAAAGGTAAGGTGGAGGAGGAAATGGGACTTTAAAAAAAAATAGAGGAAGCAAATAAGTACACATGTAATCGTGAACTAAAAATTGAAAATGTGAAACATACTCAAGAAATCTCTTCCTAATCTGCCCAAGACACTGTTTCAAGTCTGACTTTCTGTAAAATATTAACTCCTAAGAAATCATAACTGCAAAAGTTAACAGCTAACTCCTCCTATACCCAGCCGATTAGCTTCATAAATTATAAACTCCTTCTCTCTCTCTTTCTCCTCCGCAATATGGAAAGATACTTGAGATTTATGTGGAAAGCTTTGGCAGTCTTCTAAAATTTACTGGGATGGGAAAATAAATCAGATTTGAGGCTCCCTTTTTTCTAAGACAAAGTTATTTGTGACCTAAATAAGTAGCGAGTTGGAGAATCAGGCTGGAACAGGAATTTCCATTATATGTTGTTTGCTCTGTATGATTTACATGATGCCTTATTGCAACAGCTTGCTTTTCGCTTTTGATCACTTAATTTGATTTTGATCATCTTGCGTATTCTGTCAGCAGTATGAGCTAGGCTTTATGGCTGTCCAAATTCTTTTTGCATGAGAGATGAAAAGAAAACATATTTTATAGAAATCCTATCTCCAATAAATTGATGAAGATAGAATAACATATTTTTAATGTATCTCAGTAATGAATTAGAGAGAAAAAAAGCAGAAGTTTGTTTGAGGCGGCGGAAAGGCTAGTTTTCGGAAAGCTAAAGCTTTGCTCCTAATTCTGCATTTACTCATTACTAGGCCTTGAACCAACCACATCTCTCTCATCCTCGGTTTCCTCACCTATCACACTGGAGATTAGATTAGCTGAGTGTATGTGTGATCATTAAAGATGATAAGAGCAAATACGTTTATAAAAACATTGTAGAAAAAGCTCAGCCAACAGCCTAAAAAACAGCAGTAAAACATATGTATAGATAACAAGTACATACTTTTATTTATAAAGCAAAATCCCAATGCATACAAATATTTAAAATGTCATTCAACAGAATTTTAAAAATGATTGTTTTTAGATAGAGGCATTAGGGGTATTTTTCCAAAATAGTTTTTGTTTCTGTGCATTTCTTCTGCTTAAAAGTAATGTAATCATTCCGTTTAAAAACCTAGCAACAAAGAGTGCAGAATTTAAAACAGTAATAACGCTTCATAATTACTTTATATGTTAATAATTACTTTTGTTGCTTTAATATTGCCAAGCAAATAGTGTGCACTTAACAGATATTTGTGGAGTGCATTAAGAAATTCTTTAAAACTATTTCCAGAGTTTCTATTTAACTAGTGAAAAGAAGTTTCATACTTTCTATTCTTAAAGTATACTATCAATACTATTATTACAAAATAATTATATTATTTATTTATATATATATATATATATATAATTGATATATATATATATAATTGATATATATATATGTATATATAATATATATATATTATATATAATTGATATATATATAATTGATATATATATATAATTGATATATATATATATATAAAATTGATTTTCCAGAGAGGAAAGGAGGGGGTCAGAGTTAGAAACATCGATGAGAGAGAAACATTGATTAGCTGATCCCCGCTCCAACAGGAGATGTGCCCCAAACCAAGGTATATGCCCTTGACCAGAATCGAACCCGGGACCCCTCAGTCTGCATGCTGACGCTCTATCCACTGAGCCACACCAGTATATAAAGTATTCTTATGGAGACTGATGGAATACTGTACAACAGCTTTTACAAATTAGAAATTCCTGATTTTCACATTCCTGGCTTCCTTCCAGACTTCTGTCAATCACCTCCTGAATAACTCATTCCACCCAAGATCATAACTAACGTAATATAAGTATATGTTACTTTACAAGACAGATTTATCTTGAAGGTTTAGATAATCTAAATGGCATTTTAAATGCATAATGAGGGTTCGCATTTAAAGGAACCCTAAGCTCTTGCAACTAAAGAACCTTTTGTGATGTGAATAATCAAACACTAATGTATCTGTTTTGTAAACTGCCGTCATACATTGGACTTGAGGAAGTTGATAACTGGCTTTTTCTAACAAATAGGAGAAATGATTTTTAAATATAAAGTGGGTTTGTGTGTGTGTGTGTGTGTGTGTGTGTGTGTGTGTGTTTTACTAGTTTGACTTAACCTCTGGTAAAAGAGAATTATCAACAAAAATAGCAATGGATTTTAAAGTTTTAACTGACGCCAAGGCAAAAAATATTATCCCGACCATGTTAAATATTTCACCTCTGACACAATGCCAGCATCGCTCAGGTTTCTAGATTTTCTCTCTAAAGGCTATTGAGCCCAGCCATAATGGAACTGATTTAGTACAGGTTACCAGTGAGTGGCTAAAATAGTTCTAACAATGATTTTATGGAATTTCTTTCTGTTCCAATTTGGGAATTGACAGTATTTTCTGGGACACCATACCAGCAACTAGAATGGAATTTTTGACCAACCAAGGTCGAAATTGCTATATGATGTTTAGGAGTTAATATCTAGGGATTGCATTTGTATTCAATCTCTAGAGGTGGTTGCGTCAATTCCTGCAAAAATATTTCAATGAAATTTGATTCAGAATAAATGGAATATTCTTCACTCTAAGGATGTACACCAAAGGAGGTAATGACTCAATGAGCTATAGATATCTCAGTACCATCGCAAACATTCACAAACGATGCATAATGACTATGGGTAATGGAACGACTCCAGAGTCATCAGGAAGAATTATTAATGAATAATTATAGCACATAAACTTGAAGAGGAATAAATTATTTCTAAAAATACTAGAAATAACACAGGCTACGAGACACTCTTTAAGTAATGACTTGTTCTTTCCCATTAACGTTAAATAATTCAAAACCAGATGCTTCCTTTTATTTGATATAATTAAATGATAATGATTTTTTATATCAGTCTTCTTAGAGCCAAATTACCAAACCAGAATCTCTCCAACCAGAGAGTAACCGTGAATATGTGTGCTTTGTATGCGCAGCACTAATAGAAAAACCAAGTTCCCAGCGCCCACTGCATTCTTTTTGTTATGTAATACTAGAGGCCCAGTGCATGAAATTCGTGCACGGGGACAGGGGTGTCCCTCAACCCAGCCTGCACCCTATCCAATCTGAGACTCCCTTGAGGAATGTCTGACTGCCCGTTTAGGCCCGATCCTACTGGTCGCGACCCACAAGTTAAGAACCACTAGCAGGGACACCTAAGACCATCAGAAAACAGATATTTACATTACGATTCATAACAGAAGCAAAATGACAGTGATGAAGTAGCAACAAAAATAACTTTATGGTTGGAGGTCACAACATGAGGAACTGAATTAAAGGGTAAGCAGCATTAGAAAGGTTGAGAACCAATGGAACCTTCTTGGACTTGCAGTCCACATTCAAAATGGTGACTTTGCTCTTAATGGCTTGCCATTTTTCTTTATAAAAATCACATTATCACACAATGGTTTTCAGAGTTGGAAGAAACTTCAATGGGCATGTAGTTCAACTCTTTCTTGAAAATAGTTTCTTCTGGAAGGTCTTCATTTGGTACAACTGGACCGACCATGTTTGGAAGCTCACTCACTGCTTCCCACCTTCCACCTTTTCAACTCCTTTGACTTAGGGCAAACATCCATGATGACATTAATCTTTCAGTCACTCATCATAGGTCTGCTCCCATGTTCTCTCCAAGTGAATGTAAGTTCTTTTCTTCATATGTGTAAAGATAGAAACTATGGCCCCTTTAGACTCTTCTTTGTCAGTCCTTAACTACATTCCGGAAATCGGAAGATTACATTCCTTCCCCGTTGTGACAACAATCCTGTGGATGTGGTTTAATTTGTCTACATGTCTCGCTTTGAGTTTGGAATTGGAGATGTATTCTGGCCAAAACACAGATGCCTGAGGCCATCCCCTCTCTCTCTCTGAGTCTGATTCATCTTAATTTATGTCACTGAAATCACTATTACAGTTGACCAACATCAAGCTTGACATCTACTAAAATCCCCACTCGTTTACCTAAGTTTCCCTTAATACCAATCCTCACCTCAGGCCCTGAGATGATTATCTCAAGAATGGTAGCAGAAATCATAGAAGTTTCTGTTATAGCCACTCCTTTTCCTGGACATAAGGTCCTTCAAGTGGCCTTGAATGATGCTTCAGCCACCTTGCTTTAGCTTCCTCATTCCTGTGGGCCTCCATTCTCCTAACATTGAAAGTCATTTCCTTTGCTTGACCTTTAACACACATATCTACCCATTTTCATGTGCCTCACTATCAAACCAGCACTCTTTGTAACCTCTCTATCTGCGTGTACCCTACTACTTGATGAGCTGGTTTCTCACTTCATTCTTTGTTCCAATGATTTATTTCTGTAAGCCTCTGGGATATGATATGTAAAATCTCAGAGAGGTCACTTTCATCTTCTGTTTCTGTGACATACACCCATCTCTCTCACATTATAACAAAAGTTCCTCAGCTGCAATGTATATATATATATATAAAAGTCCCTCAGCTGCATTGTGTGTGTGTGTGTGTGTGTATATATATATATATATATCCTTCTATAATAAGAGGAAGGTAACAATTTCTCTGCAGCTTTGGCATTGGGAACAGAACTGACACCCAGGGGACATATCTATTGGGATAGCCGAGTTCCATGGCAGGTCACCAAAGCAGACTGCCGTGGCTCTTTCTCCAGCTCTTCTATCAGGACTATTAACTCACGCTGCCAAGTTTACGTGGGGAGGGCAGAGGTTGGAAATGGAAAGGAGACTATGACTTTCACAAGTTGTTCTAACTTCACTTTGCGACTCGGAGAAGCTCATTCATTATGCAAGGCCTGTTTGTAAATATTGATAGCTTCAGTCCTCCACAATTAGGGCATCCAACTGTCCCTCCTCTTAGATAAGAGCATCGTCTTGTCAAAGGAAAAACAGATTTAAAAATCTGTTAAATCTTACATGACTAGCTCAACTGTAGGAGCCAAAGTTTAAGTATTTTGTCAAACACAATCATATCAACATCACAGTGTGGGATAGAGCTTCACTAAAGATTGTTTTTCCTTCGGAATCTTCTGTATCCTCTCCTAAATGCACTGCTATCCATCCCATTGACAAGCTGAAGTTCATTGCCGCTATTAATATTTCAGAAGTATGATGCCACCTCGCTGCCTCCCTCTCTGTTCTGAGCTCCGCTACATAGATTGCACCCTGCAGAGCTGACATTTCAATTAAGAGAATACTCTTGCCAAGTCCCTGTTCTGCCCGCTCTGTCCTGACCTCCATCATTGGCACAGTTTTAGTACTTTTGCCACCGACCGCATTTTTTTCTTGTTGGATAATTTCCCAATACTCTTTTCTTTGACTTGTTTTATGATGTACTATGCGGGATTGTTTCTTAATTTGAAAGAGAGGGGACTATCTATGTAAATTATTTCAAATTCTTCCGCAAGGGATATTTGTCTCTTATTCCCCAGTTATTCAATCATTGATTTATATCGGTGTGGACTACTGGATGACCATTCACATTTCAAAACTCACATAAGGCAATTCTTCCCCTTGAAATTCAAGAGGAATTTCTTATTTTAAAATCTTGTATTTTAATTTCTTCTTTAGAAAAAATTCTCATAGCAATTACTATACAGCTCTGAGAATTTTAAAGGACGAGGGCCCAGAATAATTACATTGAAATTAGGAGACCACATAGCATAGTTAAAAGCATGGACTAAAGTGCCTGAGTTCACATTTTGGCTTTGCCTCTTGGTTGGTATATGACCTTGGTTAGGTTATTTAAGCTCCCTGTCTGTTTTTTCATCCATAATAAGGTGATTATAGTAATAACTAGAGGCCCTTTGGAGAGATTCGTGTAATAGGCCTTCCCTCAGCTTCCAGTACTGGTTTTCCTCCAGCATCTAGGACCCAGGACTTCGCTCTGACTGGAGTCTGTCGTCTTTGTCTTTGCTGCAGATTCTAGAATCCGCAATCTCCGTCTTCACTGCAGTGGAATGCCCCTCCTTTCACCCCCATCTCTACCCTCCCTCTCACAGCAGGCATCCTGCACCACCCAGCCACTCTGGGTCTGGAGCAGCTGGGTGGCCACCATCTTTGTCCTTCTCATTTGCATATTCCCTCCTGATTGGCTGGTGGACATAGCGGAGTGATGGTCAATTTGCATGTTCCTCTTTTATTAGTATAGATGTGTGGGGTTGTTACGAAGATTCAATGAGATAACTTATGTAAAGCCCTAAGTGCGGAACGGAGTATTAAATAAAAATCAGACATAAAAACCACAGTTTATATTTTTTTATACCAGATAATGCCATGCATGGTAGGAGATAATACTCTTAGTTAATAATACTTGATAAAATAGAAAATGCTATTAACCGAAGGTGAAATTAGTGCAACACATAATGCCCTCGACTGTAGTTCTGTACTTATAAACTCTGGTATTCTATTATACTTTAGTAGTAATGAAACGAAATCTGAGTAAAACACTCTACAAAAGAAAAGCTGTGTAAACAAATAAGATAATACAATTGGGACAGGTAGCAGAAGGCCTGAGATATTTTGACCCAGCCTTTCTTCCAGCCTCCTCCTTCTGTGTCATCTCTCCATACCTGCTTTCAGAGAGCAAAAACTACAGCCTGAAGGAAATCCAGCCGAGTGCTGGTTTCCGTAAGTACAGTCTTGCCAGAACATATGCACTCAGAGTCACTTATGGACTGTCTGCAGCTGCTATTGCAAGACGGGCCAGAGCTCAATCATGGTGTCAGAGACAGTATAATGCAAAATGCCCATTATACTTATCAAATACAGTGGTACTTCGAGATATGAGGTTAATTCATTCCGTAACCTTGAGGCGTGGAAAACTGAGTCGCTCAAGTCGTGGTAAACTGGTGGGTCGTGTGCAGTTGGCCGATCTGCGCTATTACTCGTATCTCAACTGTTGCTCGTATTTCAAAGCAAAAATCTCTCGCTTGAAGGCTCGTATCTCAAAAATATCGTATGTTAGGGCACTCGTATCTTGAGGTACCACTGTATTGGCCAACTATTGTCCCAGTCAAACTTATTTACAGTTTCCCACGGGACCTCTCAACATCTCTGCCATCCTATCTGTGCCCATGCTGTTGCTTCATCTTAAAATGCCTTTCTTTCCTTTTCACAAATTTAAACTGAACGCTGTTCAGTGGAGCTGGCTAACTTCCCTTTTCCTTGTGACCCTAGGAAACTCCCAATTAGAAGAATGTCTTCACTCACCTTCCAGATATCTGAATAGTTATTTCATGATATTCAGTTATTTAGGTCACTGGCTTTGTTCACCTTAAGTATTAATATCTTGAGGGCAGAACTGAATTATGTATTTGTATCTGCAAAGTGCTATATCAACAGGTACTCACTCAATAGCTGTTGAATCCAGGCATACATAAATAAGGACACTGAGTCATTTGGCTCAAAACTGAAGTATATTCCAGCAGCAACCTCTGAGCATCTTCTCTGCCTGCCCTTCCCATTTTGCAAGAATTCCATAGACAAGGCAGGGCAGGCTCAGCGTCCCTTACAAGATAAAGTATAGTAAAGCCTCAACAGCCGAGACCGGTTTGGCTCAGTGGATAGAGTGTTGACCTGCAGACTGAAGGGTCTCAGGTTTGATTTCGGTTGGGGGCATGTACCTTGGTTGTGGGCACATCCCTGGTGGGCGTCGTGCAGGAGGCAGCTGATCGATGTTTCTAACTCTCTATCCCTCTCCCTTCCTCTTTGTAAAAAAAAAATCAATTATATATATAAAAGCCTCAAAAAATATCTGCCACGTGTTAAGCACCAATGCAACTCTTGAAGTAGCCCTGCAATTTGGCCAAGAGAGGACTGAGATCAGTTTATGCCTGCAATAACATTTTATTATTATTACTATTATTGTTATTATTATTTCACAGGAATCCTAAATTTACCTAATGATTTTACTGCTGAGAAACTTTAGGATGACAAAATGACTCACACAAGGCAACCGAGTTAGTGTCTCACATCTAATCATTAGATCCGAAACACAGTAGTCTTTGCAATTCTGACCTGGAAGGCCGAACGGAGCCATAAGTACCTCTCTCTTAGCTGCCCAGATTCTGGCAGACTTCTCAACTGGACCCGTTGTGAGCCATTTGGTAGGAACCAGTTTTCTTTGGCTTTCTTTCCGCGGGACACATGCAGCTGCCATCTGCTTTATAGGTTTGGAGGGCCTGAGAATTGGCCAATTAACAACCCAAGTGTCCTCTGAAACTTAGAATATTAACGGCAGAGAGCACTCTGGAATGTCACAAGATATCCGGGTGCTGCCCCCTAATGTACAGGGCTGGCTTATTCTGAGCAGGTCCCTTTCCTGCTCGGTGCCTCCATTTCTTTATCTGCAAAATGAGAGACAAGGCCCAGATGCCTCCCACCCTCTGTCCAGGGCAAATACTTTATCATGGCATCACCACGCTGGGAGGGGGGCCCATCTGTGAGGGCCCCAACCAGGGGCTGCCAGGGGACCATGGGTTTTGTCTGAGAAGAGCAGGGAGATCAACTCCATCAGCTCTGGCCCACCCAGGCCTTGATGCCCCCATCAATGAAAACGTATCTGCACCCATGTTGTCTGCAGCAATAGCAGCAACACATGAAAAAACCTAGGTGTCCGTGGCTGGGCAAATGGATGAAGAAAATGTGGCATGTGTTCACGTGTGTGTGTCTGTGTGTGTCTATGCACATATGCATGCATGCATGTATATACACACATGTATACAAATATATACTCATATACTTAGAGAAAATAAGGAAATACTGCCATTCGGGTGACATGGATGGACCTTGGGGGAACTATGCTAAGCGAAGTGAGACAGAGAAAGATAAATACTGGATTTTCCGGCATATAAGACAACTTTTTAACCCAGGAAAATCTCAAAAGTTGGGGGTCATATACGCCAGGTGTCATCTTATAGGGCGAGTATATCCCAAACTCTGTATTTTAACTGGAAAAGTCGGGGGTCATCTTATACATGGGAAAATATGGTACTATATTTTACTTGTACATGAAATCTGCAAAAACAACAACAAAAAACAAAACAAAAAAAAAAGCTCATAGACACAGAAGACAGACTGGTGGTTGCCAGAGCCAGAGAGTTAGGGGGTGGATGAAATGGGTAAAATTGGTCAAAAGATACAAATTTCCAGTTACCAAAGGAGTCTGGCATGGAGTTGTGATGTACAGCACGGTGAATACAGGGAGTAACATAATTTCTTAGCAATGTTCAGATATACAATCTATCTTACAAGTTCTTCTCACAGGGAAAAGAAATCTGTAACCCTGTATAGTCATGGAAATCAACTAAGTCTCATTGTTTTAATTGTTTCACAATATGTGCCCCTAAAATTCTGTTGTATACTTGAAACTGGTGTCATATGGAAGCTATGCCTCAATTTTTTTAAAAAATCATACTGCCATTGCCTCATAGACTTAAAGGGACCAAGCAAACATGGCCACTGACCAGCCCCAGGTTAGCACTGCAGGGGAGTGCATGGACAGTGAAAAGCCCTATTCAATTTAGCAAACCCTCTCTTCTGGCTCAGGAAGACATCCCTACATTTTCAAAAGCCATCTCAGGCCCTGCCCTCTGGGTCTCTAATTCCCCAGTCAGCAGCTTCCACGTTTGAGTGATTATCTCACCAACCCCGATAACCAAATCCCACAAGTCCCTTCTCCTGTGGGTCTAAGAGCTCCGTTCCCCCACCTTCTAATCGAGGGTATCGCCTTCCTGCATACTGGATGGGCTGTCTGCTTTTCGGACTGTTTTTTCTTCCCTCCTTCACCGATCACACAGCTCTGAACTGCTAAGCGTTCCTAAAACAGTTCTTAATTGTTCTGTCTCCAACTTGAGCTGCAAGTGCAATTGCAAAGGAGTAACACAGCACAGTGTCACTCTCAATACACAACCTTCATTAGGTCTAATTGGAGATTGTAACGGGTATAACACAGGCTGAAAAAGAAACTGGTTACCTATTGCCAACCTTTTAAGTTTTCCAGAAAACATGCAGTCAATCCAAGGGGAAAGATATTCTTTAAGAGAGTGAAAATGGCTCGGTTGGTGTGGCTCAGTGGTTGAGCGTGCCTTATGAACCAGGAGGTCGTGGTGCCATTCCTGGCCAGGGCATATGCCTGGGGTTGAAGGCGCCATCTCAGTGTGGGGAGTGCAGGAGGCATCTGATCAATGATTCTCTCTCATCACTGATGTTTCTCTCTCCCTTTCCTTCTTCCTTCCTCTCTGAAATCAGTAACAATCAAGGCTTAACTGCAACAAGACTGCACACAGTCCACAAATGGGTACAGCAAGAGTGTCCACCTCAGGTAACTGGGGAGGCTGATCCACTGGGCCCTATAGGACACCTAGCACACAAAGCCACTCTATCAACTCAGGGAAGCAGCCAAAATGTGGAGACAAAGAAACAGGTCACAAATGAAAGAAATGGAAGAGAGCAAATGACTGGATATAGAGTTCAAAACCATGGTTATATGGTTTTTCAAGTATTTCCTAGAAAAGGTAAATAAATTTAGTGAGACCCTCAAGGATATGAAGAAGGACCAATTAGAAATTAAGCATACACTGACTGAAATAAAAAATAATAGAGATCCATCAGCAGACTAGAGGATCACAAGAATCAAGTCAAAGATTTAAAATATAAAGAAGCAAAACAAACAAAAAAACCACCAACCAGAAAAGAAGAAAGAATCCGAAAATGTGAAGATAGTGTAAGGAGCCTCTGGGACAACTTCAAGGATACCAACATCAGAATTATGGGGGTGCAGAAGGAGAGAGAGAGCAAGATACTAAAAACCTTTTTGAAGAAATAATGACCAAAAACCTCCCCAACCTGGTGAAATAATAGACTTACAAGTCCAGGAAGCACGGAGAACCCCAAACAAAAAGAATCCAAAGAGGACCACACCAAGACACATCATAATTAAAATGCCAAGAGCAAAAGACAAAGAGAGAATATTAAAAGCAGCAAGAGAAAAACAGTTACCTACAAGGGAGCACTCATAGAATTGTCAGCTGATTTCTCAACAGAAATGATGCAGGCCAGACAGGAGTGGCAAGAAATATTCAAAGTGATGAATAGCAAGAACCTATAACCAAGAATAATCTATCCAGCAAAACTATCATTCAGAACTGAAGGTGAGATAAAGAGCTTCACAGATAATAAAAAGCTAAAGGAGTTCATCAACACCAAACTAGTATTATATAAAATGCTAAAAGGTATTCTTTAAGAAAAGGAAGAAGAAGAAAAAGGTAAAGATAAAAATTATGAACAATAAATGCATGTCTATCAACAAGTGAATATAAAAATCAAGTGAATAAAAAATCTGATTAACAGAATAAACTGGTGAATGTCATAGAATCAGGGGCATAGAAAGGGAGTGGACTGAAGATTCTCTGGGGGAAAGGGGTGTAGGAGTGTGGGAAGAGACTAGACAAAAATCATACACTTGTGGATGAGGACAGTGGGGGTGCAGAGGGTGGAGTGGGAACCAGGTGGAGGGGAGCTATTGGTGGGGGGAAGAGGAATAATTGTAATGATCTGAACAATAAAGATTTATTAAATTAATAAAATAATAAAAGCTTTAAAATAAATAAATTTGGAGCCAAAAAAAATTAATCAAATGAGTTATCCTCCAAGTTAAAAAATAAAAAAATAGACCCAATGACCTACTTGCTCCTTGGCTGGTGTCAGAACATTCAGTGCTTGCATGCAGTTACCAGCAGGTTCTCTTCCCCAGCATGACAAGGTGAGACCGCAGGGAGAGCCAGCGACAGGAGCAGAATCCTCCCACACTGCAGAGCAAACAGTGACCTGGCCAGCTGAACGAGGTAAGCTGGTGACTCTCAGTTCCCCTCCATGCAGGCTCTTGGGGACAGGAGAGAGAGAAGGACGTCTCTGCATCCTGATGTCCCTGTCCTCTCGGCCTCCTGACTGACACCAGAGCGTCTTCAGGAGGAATAGGGGCAGCTGTGACTGTGGCCAGGTTTCCTAATGACAGGTTCACAGGCTCAAAGTGTCCATACCTTAAAGGACAGTCCACAGACCGACACTCGGCAAACCTTTTGACAATCCTGACTTGACACAAGGCTCATGGTGTTCATCAAATTTGGGGAGGGAGCTATCCAAGTTTCTGAGTCACAGGTGAAGTGGGACTTAGCAGTTACTATGGAAACTGGCTCCCAGGCCGGCCACGGGGGCCAGGAAGTGCCCAGGAGGGTCCACAGTCCAAGGGGCAAAAGTGCATGAAACCCAGCTCTGCTCTCTGCTCAAGCTCTGCCTGGTGCGGCCACGGCTGAGGGGATCTTTCTCGTATTTTCCTTGCTCAGAGGGGCCTTCATTTCATAATTCACATGACTGATGTGTGGGTCACAGTGATCCTTACTCTTCCTCTCCTCCTCCACGGTCCCCAAGGCTAAGTAGCTCTCCTGTCAGCCTCAACCTGTGCCGTGACCCCCAAATGCCTTTGCTGCTGTTCAAGGAAGAATGTTTCATTAACTTGTAGCAATTCACCAAAACCAGTTTGGCTCAGTGGATAGAGGGTCAGCCTGGGGACTGAAAGGTCCCAGGTTCGATCCTGGCCAAGGGCATGTACCTTGGTTGCAGGCACATCTCCAGTGTGGAGCGTGCAGAAGGCAGATGATCGATGTCTCTCTCTCATCACTGTTTCTGGCTCTCGTCCTTCTCCCTTCCTCTCTGTAAAAAATCACTAAAATATATTTTTTTAAAAAAAGTTGTAGCAATTCACAGCTTGTGCTTCGGCTTGACTGCTCTAAACAACACTGTCCAAGACAGAGGGACGGGGCCGCTGAGGACTTGAAATGTCACCGCTTCAAAGTGAGATATGCTTTGCATCTAAAATGCACCCTGGATTTTAAAGAATTGGGGGGCAAGGGGAAATGTACAATTTATTATTAGTGATTGCATACTGATTTTAAGTTAAAATCATAATATGTTAAAGATACTGGGTCAAATAGAACAGTAATAAAATTAATATTACTGGTGATATTTATGTTTTAAAATATGGTCAACAAAACTTTAAAAACTATATACATTGCTGAGCTCACAAGGTATTTCTGTTGGCCAGGGCTGCTCTGAGATGCTCTGTGCAGCCTCCACGTGACCGCCCTCCCCCTCTCTGTTCTTTGAGAGACACGATCAATAAACAGCCACTTTTTATGTTCAGATATAACCTGTCTCTTCTCATTGTCTTCAGTGCTCGGTTGAACTCAGGGAACTAGAGGGAGGTGGAGGCCAACTCTTTCGGGCACAGCTGCAGACACATCTCCCATTATCTCTGCAGGATAAACATTCACAACACCTTCCACTCCCTCCCCGGTTGTGTCTGAAATCTCCTTCCAGAATGCTCTTCAATTTCTTTGGTCTTTGGGACTAGAGTTTGAAATATAACCTCTTTCCCTCTCAACCATTAGAATGTTTGATAGTATTTCTTAAACAGAAAATTTGCAACATCTGTAGTACCACAATGTAAGTGATTCTCCATAGTTACAGTTATATGCTTTGGTTCTGTGGTTTAATTTAAATTATTCTGGCTGACATTTAATTCAATTTTTAAATTTACTCAAGGCTTCAAATGAGCACATATCATGTATTCTACACATGCCCTTGTTATATGCTTAAAACTACTTATTCTTTCAATACTTTTGAAAAAAATGCTATTAAATGTAACATTTTTAAAGTTTTTCAAATTCAGAGGTAGCATGTAAGATGAGAGCTGGATTACTGTATAACAAAAACTATTCATATTATTACATTTTTTTTCGGAAGCTACCTGACCATAGCAATAAAGGTCTCCATATCCATATTTGAAATATAAGGGTAATGCTATCTAATAAAGAGGGAATATGCTAATTGACCCTTATGATGTGGCAAAGTTGGCAGCACCCACAGCCAATAAGAAGGGAATATGCTAATTGACTACCCCACCCTCAAAGATGGCGGTACCCCTAGCCAATAAAGTGGGAATATGCTAATTAACTACCCCACCTTCAAGATGGCAGCACCCACAACCAATAAGGAGGGGATATGCTAATTGACTGCCCCACCCTTAAAGATGGATATGCCTACAGCTACAAGATGGCGTCACCCAGTCCCTTCAGCCACGCCAGCCTAGTAGGTGCACAGCAAAGCTGGGCCAGTCCCCAGGTGGGCCCAGTACTCCTGAGGGTGCCTGCCTCTAGAATATTCCAATTTCCGCAGCCCCCCAGCCACCCAGGACCTTCCCAAGGCACAGGCAAGCCTCAGATGGCAGCTTCCCACTGCCCAGGATCAGTCCGAGGCGAGGCAAGCCTTGGATGGTGGCTGCCCAGCTACCCAGCTGCCTGAGGCTCAGGTAACCAGGACTGGCTGAGGTTTGCGCTGCCGGCAGTGGCAGCAGCAGAGGTGTGATGGGGCATCTCCTTCCCATAATTGCTGGGTCACCTCCTGGCCCTGAGGGCTCCTGGACTGTGAGAGGGGGACCAGGCTGAGGGATTCCCCCTCCAGTGCATGAAAATTCGTGCACTTGGCCACTAGAATTATAATAAACATAAAAATGCAGTTTTTTAATGATAAAAACATCCTTTTAGAAGCAAAATACTTTAAACCAGTCCCATATCTCTAACTTACACACTCAGAGCTTCGCAGAGAATCTGGATACCAGAGCCACAGGCTCATGTATAAAGAACACAAATAAAAAATGACTAGGTTGCATGGATTTGAGAGCTACTGACAATATTTAACAAGAATATAAATAATGAAAGGCCATCTACTGGCTACTTAGCAAGACTTAAGATCAAAGGATATCTTCCCTTTTGCCCCACAAACAGAGCAAAACTCAGGTCTAAACTTTATTAAATACCAAAGTTGAAAAGATTATAATGATGCCCTTGCAGGTTTGGCTCAGTGGATAGAGCATCAGCCTGTGAAGTGAAAAGTCCCAGGTTTGATTCCAGGTCAAGGGCACATGCCCAGGTTACTGTTTGATCCCTAGTGTGGGGTGTGCAGGAGGCAGCCAGTCAACGATTCTCTCTTATCATTGATGTTTCTCTCTCTCTCTCTCCCTCTCCCTTCCTTTCTGAAATCAATAAAAATGTATTTTAAAAAGATTCTAGTGTTTATCTCTTCATGCCCTTCATTCTCCAGTTCCAAGAATAACACAGAAATAAAATGACTTTCCCAAGTAGTAGAACATAGAGGATATGAGAATACAATTCAATCTTTCTCTTCTCAGGTTTATGAAAGCTATCTACATTGCTTGTAGAAAATGAGTTAATGTTTTTTATCCATCCAAGACTTTTTTTTTTGCATTGAAGAGAATCAGCAGTGTTGAGGGTTATGTGAAGATACAATTAAAATTGTCTTCACAGTTCCGAGCTCACTCATTCTTGCTTCATTGAGCAGAAGGAGAAGACCATATGGATATTGAACAGGAATAAATTATGAGTGAGGTGGCCAAGAGTTGCAGGAAGAACGGTGCCCTGAAATAATTAAGATCTAGCTCCACTTTGGCTCCACCCCTCGTGTGCCATGTGATCAGGTGGAGTCTCATCCAGACACAGAGCTGCCACAGTCTCTTCCATAAAGTAGAGACAGTGTCATCTGTCCTACTTGGCTCAGTGGGCGACCACATGAACCAAATGAGGTAACGCCTTTGGAAGGCGTTTAGGACAATAAATGTCTGCTCAAGATTGGATTGTTGCTTACAAATTTGTGCTGCCCAATAACTTTCTAGAAGAAAATGCTCATAGCTCCTTTTTTTCTGACTTTGTTTCTAAGATTTCTACTCAATTTTTATGACAGACATTGGCCCTTCATAAGTGCCCTTTCCTAGGAAGGTAGACTTCATCTCTCCTTGTAGGTCTTAGCCCTAAAGACAGGTCAGCTGGCAATTTAAAAAACAGAAATAAGAAAAAGATTATTTTTCAGGGAACATGAAAACTCAAGTGGGTGCCAAATCATGACAGATAATCAATATTTAAACATAAAAATACTTTTTATAGCACCAAAGTAAACCTTAGAATAAAAACAAAAAAATTCTGATGAGGATCTCCATGGAGACATCCTGATTGATGACAGGAATATGACAACAGTTTAGTTTTCCTTAAAGAAGTACTAGTGGAACATTAATAAATTCCAATCAAATGATGAATAATAAATTACAGAGCAGAGTTCACATGGGAATGACTAATTGTAGTAGTGAAGGAATGTTTTTATATTTTTAATATATTTTAATATATTATTGATTTCTTACAGAGAGGAAGGGAGAGAAATAGAAAGTTAGAAACATTGATGGGAGAAAAACACCGACCAGCTGCTTCTTGGACACTGCCCACTGGAGATGTGCCCACAACCAAAGTATATGCCCTCGACTAGAATTGAACATGGGACCTTTCAGTCTGCAGGCTGACATTTTATCCACTGAGTCAAACCAGTCAGGGCTGAAGGGATGTTTTTAGACATAAACAAGCTTAGTATTTAAGTTAGCTCTTGTTTATACTTTAAACAATATTTTTCTTTATTTTGTGCCCATTAGCACTACACACACACACTAAGAAAGGAAAAAATGTGATAGGTTGAAAAGCCTATCTAATGAAAAGAATAATATGCAAATTGACCATCACTCCAACACACAAGATGGCTACCTCATGTAGTCAAAGATGGCTGCCTCCTTGTGGACAAAAGATGGCCACCACAAGATGGCCAATAGGAGAGGGCAATTTTAGAGAAAGCAGGCCTGCAAGGGAGGGCAGTTGGAGGCAATCAAGCACGCTGGGAAGGGCAGTTAGGGAAGGTGGGGACAGGCCTGCCGGAGAGAGCAGTTAGGAGTGACCAGGCTTGCAGGGGGTGGGGAGCAGTTAGGGGTGACCAGGCCTGCAGGGGAGGGCAGTTAGGGGCAAACAGGCTGGCAGGTGAGCAGTTAAGATCAATCAGGCTGGGAGGAGAGTTGTTAGAGGGTGATCAGGCTGGTAGGCAGAAGTGGTTAGGGGCAATCAGGAAGGCAGGCAGGTGAGCAGTTGGGAGCCAGCAGTCCTGGATTGTGAGAGGGATTTCTGACTGCCTGTTTTGGCCTGATCCTGGTAGGATTTGGTATAAACGGGCAGTCAGACATCCCTCCAAGGGTCCCAGATTGGAGAGGGTGCAGGTTGGGATGAGGGACACCACCTTTCCCCCACCCCCTGCATGAATGTCATGCACCAGGCCTCCACTGCAATATAATCCAGAATAATTTTGCTGATATAATGGATGACAGTTTTATAGGCAGGATGGCTCAAAGGATCTCTAACAACCACAACGGATTCTCAAGTCAAGAGCATGAAGGCCACATTAACATTTCCATCTACCACAGCTCATTCCTGGGGTGTCATTTAAGTTTTTGGGAAGCCCCAAAACTCAACTTGAAGTTTGCCTGCCCTTCCTTTATTCTGACATGTGAAAGCAGACTCCTTTTTTCACCACTATCATTTGTCTTTAGCATAACAATAGCGTTCTTGATCAAAAGCGCAGGAGGCATTGGCATAGAAACCAATTAAATTCAACCACTGTTTCCTGAATCCCATGATAACTCCACGTGGAAATGAGACTAGCACATCTCATCACAAAGAATGAAATCAGAACAACATGTTTAATCTAATAAAGCAATTCAATTCGTAGAATTTCTAGGGCTGATAGAGGTCTAGAAGGACTAGTTCAAAAACTCATTGTGTGAAAGAGAAAACAGAGAAAGAGGATGTATGACATTGGCTTACATCCAGGAGAAGGTGGTAATATCTTGTCTTACAGCCTCCTGACATCCCCACCTGACTCTGCTTCCCATGATCTACGCCTGCTCCACGGATGTCCCAACTCTTCTCCTGAATTTCGCTGAAAAGTGATCCAACCTTCAGCTCTTCTTCCTACTTCCCCCATCTTTACTTTCTCTTCCTGTTTCTTCACGTCCCAAATCAAAAGCACTGGGATTTTGCTTTGCAATTCCTTCCTCACAAACTCAGAGGCTCTCTCTTCAAATGCCTGTCCCACCCCCTGCCCTCCTTCTCTCTCTCATACACACACTCTTGAGTGGTTCAATCCTGGTTGCTTTCTCATTTACAAAAACCGTTATCCTAGTGTCTGTGAATACAGAGGACTCTAATATGTTCCAGATAATTGCTGAAACACAGCAGAAAAATTTACCTCCAATCCCATACATGAAAGATTAGAGGCCAAGAAAGATGAATCGTTAACCCTATCCACTGGCAGCATTCAAGCTCTCTGCTTAAATGTAGGTATACTTTCCCAAGAACTTCATCTTCTACTGCTTTTTTACTCTCTCCCATTATTCCCAATCAAGATGGCCTTCTCTCTGAACATTTTAGAAAACCATGATACCTATTTTCTTCCTAGCTTTCCTTGTACCTTTCTCCTTTCTGGAATTATTTCCTCCTCCGTTCCACTAATTCAAATTCTACACTTCCTTCAGGTCTCAATGGATGTTCTTTCTCCAGCGTAAAAATCTCCATGACTAATATGGTTGACAGTTCCCCCCAAGCATTTACTGTCCACTGCCTGGAATTACTCCAGAATCGTTACATGTATGGCTGCCTCCTAAAAAGGAAAGAGAGTAGGGAATCATGGCTCTTACTTTTTGTATATATATATTTTTATATTCCCCCAGTTTTTATCATGAGCATCTCTGTTGTTGGTTATTTTGCTTTTCAGAATAAATGCTGCTATTATTACACATTCAATTCAATTGAACAAGTCCCTGTTTTGGTCATTAAAAAAAGACAAATGAAATATAACATTCCTGCCTCGGTACAGGTAACACTACAGTAAGCAAGATAGCCTTACTCAAATAATTAACTCCTAAAATTTCTCCTTAAGATAAAGTATCTTCTTGCGATATTCTATAAATCTCTTAGCAACTCATGACCGTATAATTGTATGTTTCAGGCCACAGGATACCTTGCTCTCTCTACTAAGAGAATAAAGTTAAATACCTATATTATTGCCGAAACTGGTTTGGCTCAGTGGATAGAGCGTCAGCCTGTGGACTGAAAGGTCCCAGGTTGGATTCCGGTCAGGGGCATGTACCTTGGTTGTGGGCACATCCCCAGTAGGAGGCGTGCAGGAGGCGGCTGATCGATGTCTCTCTCTCATCGATGTTTCTAATTCTCTATCCCTCTCCCTTCCTCTCTGTAAAGAATCAATTAAATGTATTTAAAAAATGTTAAGTACATATATTATTGTCAATGACTCTCTTCTTCAGAAAAACAACAGTAACCATACTTCAGACCACATGCCCAGTGCCACCAAAATTGAAGAGCCTTTAGAAAAGAAGACAAGGTGATATCAGATGGAAAGGAATGATATGGTTTTAACATCCAGAGGGGCATCAACTGCCTAGTGTGTACATTTTAAGAAAAGAAAGAAAAAAATGGTAATTGTGATATAGGACTATTTCCACCAAGTCAACCTACAATGCCATGAAACATCCTATGGCACAAGAAAGAAGGGATACCATCTCTGGCATCTCCCTTCTGCTGGAATTATCAGGATTTCCCACTGACCTTTCCCACTGAACTGTGACCCAAGATCACTTTCATGGATTCACTGCGAACTTCCTCATGGGCCGCTGCAGAGAATATTTCACTTAGGAATTCTGAGGACTTGTATCCGGAATTCATTCAACACCCACAAAATCTGGGACTAAAGAAAGAACTCACTGTATATCTATCCATCCATCCATTCATCTATCTATATATACACACACACATATACATACATACATACATATATACACACACATATATATACACACACGCATATATGTATATATGTACATATATGTGTGTAAATATCTATACATATATGCACATATATGTATAGATATATATATATACATTTTCACAGGAATGACTTGGAGAAATCCCAAAGCCAGTTTACATTCTAACATCAAAACCTCAATTACTAATTAACATATAACTGCTGAAATCAGACTCCTGTCCATCTGGAAAAAACAAGCAGCTAGTTTTTTACACATATGTCTGTCAAAGCCAGGCCAGCGATCAGCCTTAGTATTGAGGCCACATCATCCACCATACATCATTCATTCATTCTTTCACTCACTCAATACACTTTATTCAAAAGCTAGACTGCATTTGGTACTGCTTAAGGCTCTGGAGGAAAACATAAAAAGAGACCAGATGGCCAGTGCCACGAAGGAGTTCACAATCGAGGTTCAAGTTTATAAGGAACTACCGGAGAGAAGTGCTATTAAGACGAGCCGGGCCCTGCAGGGAGTTAGTCTCACAAAACTCGCCCTCTGAGCTAGGCCTTCTGAAAGGGCCCTGGATATACAAAGGCGAGGAAGATTCAGGTGGTATCCAGAAATGCCTTCCGGTCTAAGGTACCAAGAGGTGAAAGGAGACAGACAAACCACCACAAGGCAGAATGTATCATGAAATAAAAAATAAGCAGGAGCCCTAGCCGGTCTGGCTCAGTGGATAGAGTGTCAGCCTCTGGACTGAAGAATCCCAGGTTCAATTCTGGTCAAGGGCACATGCCTGGGTTGCGGGCATGATCCCTAGAAGGGGGCATACAGGAGGCAGCTGGTCAATGATTCTCTCTCATCATTGATGTTTCTCTCTCTCTCCCCCTCTCCCTTTCTCTCTAAAATCAATAAAACATGTATTTCAAAAATATAAGGAGAAAATATAGCTGGAAGAAAAAAAGAAGAAATAAATAGCTTAATTTAGGAAAGTCTTCATAGTTGTTGAAAGTACACACACACACACACACACACACACACACACACACATGATAGAGCGTAGACCTGCAGACTGAAAGGTCCCAGGTTCAATTCCCGTCAAGGGCATGTACCTTGGTTGTGGGCGCATCCCCAGTAGGGCATGTGCAGGAAGCAGCTGACTGATGTTTCTCTCTCACCCATGTTTCTAACTATCTCTCTCCCTTCCTCTCTGTAAAAAATCAATAAAATTATATTTAAGGAAAAGATTTAGATTTTTAGAAGAAAAGAAAGGGGTAATCTTGCAATGATGGGCAGAAGACAGGCAATTCTAGTGCTCATGGGTAAGAGCTATACTTCATCAGAGATACAACATGGTAAGGTATGGTAAGAGATGGAAAGGCAGGAAAGCGGGGTACAAATGGGGAGACCCCTGACTGGCATAGGGCATCATCCGTTTCCTGCCGGGAGAAATTGTCTCTAGCAATCTCCATCTTTGTTCTCCTTGTCATTTCTTCCTTTTTTTCAGACAAGTATTATTTGGGGAGACGAGATGGCTCTAGGAGGTCCAAGATGCATCCACGCCGGTGTCTGCAGCTGCCTCCTCTAGACTGTCATCTTACGTCTCTCAGTCAGAAACCCGGGAGCTATTTCTACCCAGAAAGAAGATTCTAGATAACTGTGGACTTGCCTCCCGGCAGCAGCCTGCACAGTAGCTGTGTTTACTTCCCAGCACTGGATGGAACACATCATTTTGCAAAAGCTCATTTCCCCAAACCCATCCCACAACGGCCTAATTTTAGAGCCTTTGAAAGCTAATAATTTCAAAATTCTACCCAACCGTTTCTTGTTTATGTTTTGCCACCCAAGTCTAAATATATCAGGAGGAGGGTTTTAAATGCGGCTTGATCTATGTGTTTACTTATTACTGCCTGCACTTCTTCATTTCCTGAAGCAAAATCACAGGGACCTACTGCTTCCACTTGGTGTTCGTCCTCTAGACTCAAGGTACTTTCTCCCTGATAAGATAAGGTAGGGGGGAGACTCAGACTCCCCCTTATACTCTCCAGGATAAAATGAATCAAATAACTCCTCACCCCTACCAGGACCGGTGTGGCTCAGTGGAGAGAGAGAGCATCAGTCTGTGGACTGAAGGGTCCCAGGTTCAATTCCGGTCAAGGGCATGTGCCTTGGTTGTGGGCACATCCCGATTGGTGGGGAGGGTGCAGGAGGCAGCTGATCGATGTCTGTCATCGATGTTTCTAACTCTCTATCCTCTCCCTTCCTTTCTATAAAAAAAAAAATCAATAAAATATATTTTTAAAAATAATAATAAAAAAATAACTCCTCACCCCAATGGCACTGGCCCCTCACCCTCTTATAAAAAGCTTCTCTCACTTTAAGGGGGATTCACACCAGAAAGGCACTGCGCTAAGTCTCCATCACTCAGGAAGGAAATAATCAGACCTAGTTCTCCAAGAGAGCCTGACTCTGGGCAACACAGTGCTTTAAAGAAGATATTGTGTGTGTTATTTTTTTTTTTAATTTTATTGATTTTTTTACAGAGAGGAAGGGAGAGGAACAGAGAATTAGAAACATCAATGAGAAAGAGGCATCGATCAGCCACCTCCTGCACACCCCCTACTGGGGATGTGCCCACAACCAAGGTACATGCCCTTGACCGGAATCGAACTTGCGTACTTTCATTCTGCAGGTCAATGCTCTATTCATGGAGCCAAACCGGTTTTGGTAAGAAGAGATTGTTTTAAAAGCTGCAAACTTCTCTTGTAAAGAAGTTTTCTCAGGAATTAAGGATTTTTAATTTTTTACAAAACATTAAAATGATCCCTCAGATAAAAGCGAAGTCAGTAATAAAATTAAAAAGGCATTTTAACTAGGAAGAAAGGTGGAGGAGGAAACTGGTCTTGCAAGGTGTTTCAGGCCATAAACACTGAACAATGCACTGCTCTGGAGGCGGGGGTGGAGGTCATTATCGATGGCCTGGGGACCCCCAGCACCTGGGGGCCTGCCTGTATCTGCAAGACAAAGACCCTGAAGGTTATAAAGAGTGAAGCCCTCTGCACGTTTCCTCACTCTGATTTGGAAATTATTCCCAGAGTCCCCTAGTGTTGATAAACAGGTCCCTCCCTTTCTCTAGAAAATGTGCTTGGTATGTCTTTGGTCTCCTGTAACAAGATGACACACCTGAGGAGCAGCATAGAATGTGGGGTACTTCCAATGTCATTTCTGAGGAGGATCCCAGTGTGTGGTTAAATCAAACAGCAACATTCCACTAGACCAGTAGTTCTCAACCTGTGGGTCGAGACCCTTTTGGGGGTCGAACGACCCTTTCACAGGGGTCGCCTAAGACCATCGGAAAATGCAGATATTTACATCACGATGCATCACAGTAGCAAAATTTCATGGTTGGGGGTCACCACCACATGAGAAACTGTATGCAAGGGTCACGGCCTTAGGAAGGTTGAGAACCACTGCTCTAGACTTTCTATAAGATTGGGAGCTCTGCAGAAACCGGTTTGGCTCAGTGGATAGAGCATCGGTCTGTGACTGAAGAGTCCTGGGTTCCACCCCTTTAACCCCCTCAACCCCCTATGCTTGACTTTCCCCATTTCTTTCTTTTTTAATATATTTTATTGATTTTTTACAGAGAGGAAGGGAGAGGGACAGAGGGACAAAGCGGATACCGCCTTTATCTGTGCAAGAGATGGGTACGTTGAGGGGGAGGGGTCGGCATACAGGAGCATTCTTCTCTCCCGATCAATTCTGCTTTCTCCTAGAAGTGCCCAAAGGGGGACCCCAATTGGACGGTCCCCACTCGGGGCTCCCCCACCTCCAAGAGCGGCCCCAGGCTAGCGGCCAAGTGCCCAGCGCATCCAGAAATCGGATCCTGCAGCATCGGGCTGGGGATGCAACCTCCACGGCGGGAGATGATGTACGATTACTGTCACGCGCTCTTTGATTGATTATTGATTGTAATCATGTGCTCTTCTCCCGTGATGGAGCTGGCTCTCAGGCGTCCACGCGGTGACTAATAACGCCACGTCCCTCATCTTCGAAGGCAACGTATGCATATTGCGGCTCGAGATAAATTGCTCATCGACGAGGGGCGAATGGAGCAAACTGGGAAAGGAGTGATTCAAGTGTGTGGGTGACGGAATGATAGATGGTGTTCAATATCGGGGCTCCGGCTCCACAGGAGGGGATGGGATGAAACTCACAATGGGGCGCCAGCGCGTGTCAGGGACCCTGCCTGCTGGAGTCATCGCCAGCCAAGTTACACGCAATGGACAAGCTCAGTGGCAATGGTGTTTCCAAATAAATACTTCGCTTGTGTAAAAAAATATATATATATGTAATGATCACTGATGAATACCTTAAGTTGAAAACATTTCCCTGGATTGCTTGAGTCAGGATCCAAAAGGAAATAAGTATCAAAGATGAATTTTTTCCTTCGCTTTGCGGTGTAGCACTTCATCATTGCTTTTACTAAATGTTTGTCGCTGGCTAGGTTATTGGCCTTTTTTTTTTTCTCAATGTATTTTATTGATTTTCTACAGAGAAGCAGGGAGAGGGATACAAAGTCAGAAACATCGATGAGAGAGAGACATCGATCAGCCGCCTCCTGCACGCCCCCCACACTGGAGTTATGCCCGCAAGCAAGGTACATGCCCCCAACCAGAATCGAACCTGGGACCTTTCAGTCCGCAGGCCGACGCTCTATCCACTGAGCCAAACCGATCTCGGCTGATTGGCCTTTTTAAGTCCCAGCCTCTACTGCACGCCTGATGCATCTCGCCTCTCAACAAATATTTGTGCAGGGAGGGGATGCGTCTGGCTCTCTCTGCCCTAAGATGGCGTAGGAACGAAGTCAAGTTTGCGAATGCGAATCTCTCTTAGGCCACGTGTGTGAATTAATCTAATGGAGTCTGAGGAAGCAGAGAGTGGGGTCCGCAGAGAAGCGGAAGGACTCACATTTCCTTTTAAAAATAGACGCGGGCAAGTTCAAGTTCAGGAAGTCTTTCTGCTCGATTTGTTATTTCTTCCACAAGCTTGGTTTCATATGCGAGCTTCCACTTTGCTCATTATGACTTGGATGACATGGTTGTTAGGAAACGTATGTGAAAGACAACATATAAAGTGCAAACTTTGCTACTTTGAAAAACAGGAGCTGAACCTTAAGTAGCATTTGAACATGAAGACATTAGAATGCGTTTTGCTCACTATTAAACCTAGCCTTCCATGAGTTCATGAGTGGATAAACAAAACGTGGGTCTACCCATATAACAGAACATTATTCGACAATAAAAAGGAATAACATGCAATACGTGCTATAATGTGGATGGACCATAAAATATGTGAAGTGAAATAAGCCAGTCACAAGTGCCATATAATCACTATAAACCTATCCAAATGGCTAAACTCAAGTATTAAAAAAAATAAACAGAGACAGCAGCGAATGCTAGAGAAGATGCAGAGGAAATGTATGGCTCACACGTTGCTGAGGAGAATTTAACATGAGGCAGCCACGCTGGAAAATGGTTTGGCAATTTCTTATAAAAAACTTACATGCGATCACTATTCCACCCCAAATTACGTTCACGGCATTTATCCCAGAGAAATGAAAACTTATGTTCATGCAAAAATATCTGTGCCAGAATTTCATAGCAAACTTCACAGGAAGGCAGCGGAGGGTGGGGGAAGGGTAAGAGATCAACCAAAAAACGTGTATGCATGCATATAAGCCTAACCAATGGACAGATACTAAGGGGGTGAGGGCATGTCCTGGGGTTTGGGGGTGACCGGGGATAAGTCAATAGGGGGGAAAAAAGAGACATATGTAATACTATATGTAATACTTTTAAAAAAAGAATGTTCATAGCAGCTTTATAAGAGCCAAAAACTTCTAACAGCACACCTGTCATTTTAGTGGATAAATGGTTAAACTGTGGTACTTACATGGGATGTGGCTTAGCCATAAACAGGGAGGGATTATGGATACATGCAGGGACTTAAATCATCCCCAGGAATTATGCCCAAGAGAGAAGTCCATCGCGAAGGTTAATACTCTTCGATTCCAGTATTTTGAAGCGACAACATTTTGGAAATGGAGAATAAATTAGTGGTCACAATGATGAGGGGCCATTAGAGGTAATCAAAGAAAACGCAGTACACAAGGATCCCTTTGGTGTTGGAATTCTTCTGCATCTTGACGGAACAGTGGCTACACACACCAGCATGTGCCAACATTGCTTAGACTTGCCCTAGCCCAGTGGTTGGCAAACTCATGAGTCCACAGAGCCAAATATCAACAGGACAACGATTGAAATTTATTTGGAGAGTCAAATTTTTTAAACACAAACTTCTTCTAACGCCACTTCTTCCAAATAGACTTACCCAGGCCGAGGTATTTTGTGGAAGAGCCACTCTCAAGGGGCCAAAGAGCCGCATGTGGCCTGTAAGCTGCAGTTTGCTAACCGCTACCCTAGCCGGTTTGGCTCAGTGAATAGAGCATAGGCCTACAGACTGAAGGGGCACGAGTTCGATTCTGGTCAAGGACGCATGCCCCAGTTGCAGGCTCCATCCCCACTAAGGGGCATGCAGGAGGCGGTGGATCAATGATTCTCATTACTGATGTTTCTATCTCTCTCTCTTCTCCCTTCCTCTCTGAAATCAATAAAAGCATATATTTTTTAAAAATTGCTTAGAATGAAATGCACAGCCATGCACTTGCACAGACACAAGTAAAACTGAGAACATCTGAATGGGGGGAGGGGCGGCAGGCTGGCACCCACATCAGTATTCTGGCTGTGACATCCCTCAGTGACGCAAGAGCTCACCGTGGGACAGGACTGGGTTAAGGACGGGTAGAACCTTTGTTACTATTTCTTCCAATGTCATGTGAGTCTCTATCTCAAAACACCTATCAAATTTCACAGGCCACATACTGTCTGACCTTCTGTTTGTGAAGTGTCCAGAAAGGCATTTCCATAAAGAAATAGCACAGAGGAGTGGAGAGATGGTGGGAAAGAGGGGATGGCTAATGAGCATGGCGTTTCCCTTTAAGGCAGTGGTTCTCAACCTTCCTAATGCCAAGACTCTTTAAGACAGCTCCTCATGTTGTGGTGACCTCCAACCATAAAATTATTTTTGTTGCTACTTCATCACTGTCATTTTGCTACTGTTATGAATCGCATCTGTGTTTTCCAATGGTCTTTTAGGCAACCCCTGTGAAAGGGTTGTTCGACCCCCAAAGGGGTCGCGACCCACAGGTTGAGAACCGCTGCTTTAGGGGGATGAAAATGCCCTGTAGTTACATAGTGACGGTGGTTGCCCAGCTCTGTGACTATGCGAAAAGCCACCGACTAGTGCACATTTCAAAGATGAATTTTATGTTCCATGAATCACATCTCAATCTTCCTGACAGTGTGTCTCCAGGATCTGAAACTGTCTTCAGTTTGGCCCTCAGGGGGGGAGGGGGGGAAGACAATAGGACAGAATTTTATAAATAACTGTTCTCAGCCCCACCCCCCACCCCCCAATCCCTGGGGCAAGAAACTTCTTCCCTTCACCTTCATTGAATTCCTCATTTGAAAGAATGGCTTCCCACACACACGTCCTTCCATCAATGGCAACGCACATTTCCCATCTCCCCACTGCGCAGCCCCCGAACAGAAATCTCAGCTCCAGCACATGCCTTGAAAATGCCACTTGCCTTGTGCAGAGAGAGCACTCAAGTCCAATCTAGTGCTAATATTGTTTTCCACGGCACAGAATTTGCAACAATGGGGCAATTTCCAGAAATAAGCTTGATGAAATTTAAAATGTAATCTATCTAGTTTCTGTAATTTAGATAAACAAACAATAAAAAAGCTTAATGAATACTCAAGAGAATTGATTTTTTTTCTTTTTAAGGGAGGAAAGTTGGGGGTGAGATCAGGCCAGCAGGGGAGGACAGTTAGGGGGCAAGATCAGGCAGACAGGTGAGTGGTTAGGAGCCAGCAGAATTAATAGATCTTAACTCTTTGGTATAAAATCCTCCTACCAATTGTGACCCTCAGTGCATATCCCAGTGTGCTTTTGGACCCGATTTCCTAAGTGCTAGCACGTGTATTTTCTTCCTACAATAGAAGAAATTCGAGGCTGGACATCCCTTATGAATGCAGAGCAATTCTGCACACCTGTCCCCAAATGCATGCATAGGCCCCGAGGCCATCCGCAGACACCCTTCATTTGGTGATGGCTGTGAGGGTCACTACGTCACTGCGGAAAGATGGCAGCATAATCTCTCCCTTTTGCATTGGGTAAGGTGAAAGCGTGGGGGTGGGTATGAAAATGACACAGGCTCTCCAAAGTCAGAGCTGCATAAGCTGGTGGGCTGATTTGGGAGATTTCATTTCTTTCATTAATTTAAGAGTAAAGATAAAATATAGGTCATGCCAGATTATGTCAAGATGCTTTAGGACAGCTGTTCTCAACCTGTGGGTCGCAACCCCTTTGGGGGTCAAATGACCCTTTCACAGGGGTCGCCTAAGACCATCGGAAAATGCAGATGTTTACATCACAATGCATAACAGTAGCAAAATTTCGTGGTTGGGGGTCACCACCCCATGAGGAACTGGATACAAGGGTCGCGGACTTAGAAAGGTTGAGAACCGCTGCTTTAGGAGGTGTGAGTGCAAACACTGAGCCTCCAAAAGCAGTAATAATAGGTAACAACAAGCAGAGGAAACTATAAAAGGGAGGTGGGAGTGTGGGTGCCAAGGGAGGTGGTTGAAATATTCGAAGATAGCATATTATTGAGTAATTTTCACCAGCCACAAAGAGTTCAAAGCAACCCACACCAGAAAACTCATTAAACTCCTGGGTCCAAACAGGCTATAGATCAGGAAGAGAGAAAAACATATTTCAGCTGTCTACTTTCAGGAAGAGAGATGCTATGAAATATTAAATGCCTCTCTAGGGAAATAATTGTGATATTTTTAAATGCCAAATCCAAACCATGTTGTAATGAATAGATAGCCTCACTTTAAAATACATTGAGACTGGTATATCTTTTGACTATCATAATTTTTTTTTAAATTAAAGCTGGTGTTGAAGGATTTTTTTGGGGGGATAGGCAAATACAAAAGAGAACTTGAGCGTTTTCCATTGCTTTTCAAGGATTTCTAGTAGCCCCTGTTGTCTCTGGAGACAGCCATACAAGGACTGCACCCTTGTAGAGAGTAGCCCTGGCTTTTTTGTTGTTACACATTTCAGAATACATTAGCAGGATTGATATAACACCTGATGACTGCCTGACTCCTCACTTCAAAGGTAGCCCTGGAGAGAAGGAATTTCCTACAAAACAGCCCTGATCACAGGGGTGGGTTATAGGCAATCGCTGCTTTGGAGCAGATGTTTGAGCACAAGCCGATCACCCGAAGGCTAGTCAAGGTAACAGAGACTGCATTAAATAGCAGAAGACATTTAGAAGGCCAAGTTGTCCATCTTTGTTTACATTCTCTCTCTGGGAAATTTCAGTGTTTCTTTTTTTAAAAGATATATATATAACTTGATTTCAGAGAGAGGAGGAAGGGAATGGGAGAGAGAAAAACAACAATGAGAGAGAAGCATCAAACAGACTGTCAAACTACAGTGGGAAGGTTAGGGAGAGGTGAGGTAGATAAGATATCAACTGAAGGACTTGAATGCATGCATGTAAGCACAAACAATGGACGCAAGACACTGGAGGGTTAGGGTATGCATGGGAAGAGGGGGGCAATGGAAAGTTATATACACATGTAACATTAATAAAAAGTAAAAATTAGAAAAATATGTTAGCCGAGACCAGTTTTGCTCAGTGGATAGAGCGTCGGCCTGCAGACTCAAAGGTCCCAGGTTCGATTCCGGTCTAGGGCATGTACCTTGCTTGCGGGCACATCTCCAGTGTGGAGTGTGCAGGAGGCGGCTGATCGATGTCTCTCTCTCATCAATGTTTCTGACTTTCTATCCCTCTCCCTTCCTCTCTGTGAAAAAAAATCAATAAAATATATTTTTTTTTAAAAAAAAGAAAAATATGTTAAAAATACACAAACAAAGGAGAGAGAATCATTGACTGCCTCCTGCATGCCCCCCCACTGGGGATTGAGCTCTATCCACTGAGCCAAACCGGTTTCAGCGAATTGCGTCTCTTTTCCTAACAACCTTGCAACAAACCTTCCTCCTTTTGCATCTGGTAAAGGTGAGACTTACTGGGAAATGTGTGACAGCTGCCCCGAAGTCACTCAACTAGAAAGTGGTCCAACTGGGACTTAATGCTCACACGGCTTCACTCCATCTACTGCCTGCCTTTCTGACTGAGGAGCTGGGACACATCATTCAACTGCCCCTGGTCCTTTGGCAGCTCCTCATCCAGCGAGTGTCCCTGTGTGCTTAACAGGCATCACCCTTCAAGGGGAGATGATGCTTGTCCCCTCTACGAACACATGACAATAGTTGGGAACAGCACGACGATGCAAACATTCGCAAATAACACACTGCTCTAAAATATAGCATGTATTACAAAGCCACTGTCCTCAAAACTGCCCGGTACTGGCACAAGAACAGACATATAGACCAAAGGAACAGAATAGAGAACCCAGAAATCGACCCAAACCACTATGCTCAATTAATATTTGACAAAGGAGGCAAGAACACACAATGGAGTTAAGACAGTCTCTTCAATAAATGGTGTTGGGAAAATTGGACAGATACATGCAAAAAAAATGAAACTGGACCACCAACTTACACCATACACAAAAATCAACTCTAAGTGGATCAAGGACTTAAACATAAGACGGGAAACCATAAAAATACTAGAGGAATCCACAGGCAGCAAAATCTCAGACATATGCCGAAGCAGTATCTTCACCAATACAGCTCCTAGGGCAATGGAAGCCAAAGAGAAAATAAACAAATGGGACTACATCAAACTAAAAAGCTTCTGAACAGCAAAAAAATCAAAATAAATTTAAATTTAAAAAAATCAACAAACAAGAAGAAAGCTCACTGCATGGGAGAACATATTTGCCAATGTTCTCACAGATAAGGGTTTAATCTCCAACATTTACAGGGAACTCATACAACAAAAGATAAACAATCAGTAAAAAAAATGGGCAACAGACCTAAATAGATACTTTTTGAAAGAGGACATAAGGAAGTCCAAGAGACATACGAAAACCTGCTCAAAGTCACTAATCATCCAAGAAATGCACATCAAAATGACAATGCGGTACCATCTCACACCTGTCAGAATGGCTATCATCAACAAATCAACAAAGGACAAGTGCTGGTGAGGATGCGGAGAAAAAGGAACCCTTGTGCACTGCTGGTGGGAATACAGACTGGTGCGGCCACTGTGGAGAACAGTATGGAGTTTCCTCAAAAAACTGAAAATGGAGTTCCCATTTGACCCAGAGATCCCACTTCTAGGAATATATCCCAAGAAGCTAGAAACACCAATCAGAAAAGATATATGCACCTCTGTGTTCATAGCAGCACGATTCACCATAGCTGAGATGTGGAGACAGCCTAGGTGCCCATCAGCAGATGAGTGGATTAAAAAACTGTGGTACAGCTACACAATGGAATACTATGCTTACCATTTACAACAACATGGATGAAACTGGAGAACATTATGCTAAGTGAAATAAGCCAGTCAGAGAAAGGTAAGTATCACATGATCTCACTCATTTGTGGAATATAATGAACAACATAAACTGATGAACAGGGACCGATCCAGAGACAGAGAAGCATCAATCAGACTGTCCAATCTCAGAGGGAAGGCAGGGGAGAGTGAGGATAAGGAGAGAGATCAACCCAAAGACTTGTATGCATGCATATAAGCCTAACCAATGGACACAGAAAATAGGGGGGTGAGGGGCAATAGGGGGTATAGACACATATGTAATACCTTAATCAATAAAGAAAATATAGCATGTTAACAGTATATTATTTTACTTTTCACTATGTAATATATACTGTATCATATACAGCATATTTTTAAAAATATATTTTATTAATTTTTTTACAGAGAAGAAGGGAGAGGGACAGAGAGTTAGAAACATCAGAGAGAGGCATCAGCTGCCTCTTGCACGCCCCCTACTGGGGATGTGCCAGCAACCAAGGTATATGCCCTTCACCAGAATCAAAACTGGGACCTTTCAGTCTGCAAGCTGATGCTCTATCCACTGAGCCAAACTGGTTTCAGCGTATATACAGCATATTTTTATTTCCGTGAACTATATTAATAGGTTTTAGGAGCATTAAAAGTTTGATTCAACTATAGTTTTCTATTATACTCTTTTAAAATATAAATTTGCAAAAGTTTTCCATTTGATGGGAGAGGAGGAGTAACCATATTAGTTTCCCAGAAAAGTAAACAGGTTAAGAGGTATATTTGTTCCTTTCTCTGAATCAGAGCACGAGAAGTCTGCCTGCAGCAGATATGATCTTTGCATGCACAAGGTGCCTTTGGCAGATAAGCGAGAGGTGAATGCCCCTCTTTCCAGGGATAACACATATGATAAGGAATACCTACTATCTGCAAGGCCTTGCTGAGTGATCATATCAGATGAGAGTCTGAGACCCAGAAGAAGAGCTGAAACCAATGGACTTGGAAGAAATCTGGAAAAACTCAAGGAAAAAGCCACGTGGCACTCCTGTACTGTACATGCCAAGAGAATTAAGAATATGACTGTTGTCGAAACCGGTTTGGCTCAGTGGATAGAGCGTCAGCCTGCAGACTGAAGGGTCCCAGGTTCGATTCCGGTCAAGGGCATGTACTTTGGTTACTGGCACATCCCCAGTGTGGGTTGTCAGAAGGCAGCATTCCGATATTTCTCTCTCATCGATGTTTCTAGCTCTCTAGCTCTCTCCCTTCCTCTCTGTAAAATACCAATAAAATATATATTTTTAAAAAAAGGAATATGACAATATGACTGTTCTTCCTCTTACCTTAAGGAAAAAGTACCCATCCTAAATATGAATAATTTTTGTGACTATTTAATATTTTCCACTACTCATCACACAATTTAGAAAAGTATTTTTGTCTGGGAAAAGCAGGCACAAAGAGGAGCAGGGAAATATCAGTCCACTGCTGATCACCCTGGTCAACTGAGAAAACCCATCGCAGGGAGAGGTAAGCCGCCGAATGCCCACCGCCTCCTGTTTATGGCAGGGCGCCAGGTGTGCACACTGTTTTGTTCTTATCACTTTGGCCACAGCGGACTGATAAACATCAGGTATGTGACCCAAAGTTAGCATCGAGGCAGGCCGACCAGTGGCCTAACTGGGAAAGCTAGTCCTAAATGGGATATTGGTGTCTATACAATTTTTTAAATATATTTTATTGATTTTTTTTTACAGAGAGGAAGGGAGAGTGAGAGTTATATACATCCATGAGAGACAGATATTGATCAGCCGCCTCCTGCACGCCCACTACAGGGAATGTGCCCGCAACCAGCATACATGCCCTTGACCGGAATCGAACCTGGGACCTTTCAGTCTGCAGGCCGATGTTCTCTCCGCTAAGCCAAACTGGTTTCGGTGGTGCCTATACAATCTTAAGTTGAGCAGTCCTTAGACTTACTGCAGGAAGTAGAATCTATGAGGTCTGAAAGCTACCAGTAAACAGAAAACATAAGTAAGGCAAACCCAAAGATTTAAAAAAAATAAAAAACTAGTGTGGTATGAGCAGGTCACTGGGGCTGATAGATCTTGAAAGGCTCTCTGTCCAGTGGTGGAGTCAGACTCCTGTCCCTTTGAAGCTGCTGTTCTGAGCTGGATGCTTTTGTCCCTCCTCCACCCGGTTCCTGTGTTGAAATCTGAACAGCAAACGTGATGGTATTAGGAAGCGTGACCTTCAGGAAGTCATTTGGTCACGAGGGTGGGACCCTCATGAATGGGATCAGTGCCCTTACATTATATATGAGACATTAAGAGAATCCCCCTGCCCCTCTTCTCAGCAGGTGAGGAAACAGTGAGCAGTCTGCTCTCTACAGCACAAAGGGAACTCTCACCGGAACCAGACTTTGATGGCACCATGATCTTGACCTTCCAGCCCCCAGAACTGAGAAATAAACGTCTGTTGTATAAGCCACCCAGTCTCTGGTCATCTTGATAGCAGCTTGAATGGACTAAAATGCAGTCAGTGCCACTGAAATTGTTATTTTAAACTTGGTGGTACAGATTTTTCTAGGTTCTTGTCTAAAACCCAGAAACATAGTCAATATACTTTATTTGAAAAAAAAAAAAATCCCATTTCTTAAACCAGCTGAATAAATCTTGGTTCTTAGCGATAAAAAAATTAAAAAAAAAATCTAATGCACTGCATTTGAAATATGTCTTGAAACATTAATGTTTTATATTTGAAGAAGAATGTTATGAATTGTGAAATATGTATTTATTTGAGAACTAATAAGAGAAAGGAAAAATGCGAGGAAAGAAAATTTCAGCCCAGGCAGGCTGGTCTAACCCATGATCAGTCCATTATACCAGGATTTTGATTTGAGAATTTGTAAATCATTTGTGGCATCTATCATAAAGTTTGTAACAAGATTCTACATCCATTGGCTGTCATAAGGAGCAACAACAAGATTTTTAGAGCTGGCAATTCAGTGGTTTTATTTCTGATTTGCAAAAGCAGGCAAATTGGCTTTGCTGACCCTTTCTATGAAACTCATTCTGTGGAAATACGACAACTCTCTTGGGGACCAGACTGGGTTGCCTTCCCTCCCAGGACTGGCAAGAGCCTGGATGCTCTTGACCTAATGCCCTACTGCATGCCAAAGAGGTGTAGTCATCTCATTTTCTTGAAAATACTTTTCCCAGCCACCGACCGATCAACATTAACCTCTGCAAAACCTGAACTTGTGATTGAAATTCAACCGCTGAGTTGAAGTAAAATGAGGATGGTTGTTGGTCTGGCATTTTCTGCTGACTGAGAGGAGATGGTCAGCATCTTCGGCATGTACATATTAATTGACTAAATTGTTACATATGTAAACATTAATAAGCTCATTTAGCAACCACTGAACTCTGCCTGTTTCTAACACATTTGCTTTCATCTTTGCCCTGAAGATAAACATTTGGGGGGGGGGGAGGAAATCCATCATTTAAGTGCAATTAAGCTTAATAATTATTCAAACTTGTCATCCATTAATCATGACCAATAAAACATTTCCAACCAATTGCCCATCGGTGGAATTACTAGCTAGGCGTTTATTATAACAAAAGAACCACTGTTTCATGTATTCTGCATAAAACCACTTTGCTTGAAGACTATGTTTGTTTTGTTCTCATATTTCCCAGCAGACTGAATACATTATGTGAACACCATTTACCGAAGAGATGAAAAGAGAAAGAGTAAGTTGTTCTAAACCTAGTATTCTATTCAGGGTATAAGGTTACCTCTCAGAGATTATTTTGTTCATCGCAGAGAGATGAGAAGTATCTGTAAATGACTGTTAATCCAGGTAGATGGGACACAGGGAAAGCCCTCCTCACACATCTATCATACAGATGTTGCCCATGTTCAGCGACATCAGGCAAAGATTTCACCCTAGAGCTTTCTTTTGCTCCCTGGGTAGAAAAGGTATTGATGTGTGAGCTTGGGTCTTTAAATATTGCCACCTGAAGGTAGTATTCGGGAGATTGATGGCCATATTCAGAAGTTAATGAGTGGGACATAGCCATGATACTACCACATGGAAAACATTTCACTATATTCTTACTTCCCTCTTACCATCTTTTTCTATTCTTCTCAATTATATTATTTCTCTGTCCTCATTGTCACCATGCTTAGGAGGAAAGTTAAGAAATCTGTCTATGATGACAACTACCAATTTTTTTCTATTCACCATTCATTCACCATTTATTTGTAAGTACAGTGGTACCTCGAGATATGAGTTTAATTCGTTCCTGAGGCGTGGGAAACTATGAGACGCTCAAGTCGCAATAAATTGGTGGGTCGTGTGGAGCCGGCCAATCCTCGCGATGACTCCTATCTCAAATGTTGCTCGTATTTCAAAGCAAAAATCGCTCGCTCGTAGGCTCGTATCTCAAAAATCTCGTATGTTAGGGCACTTGTATCTCAAGGTACCACTATATTTACTTCCTAATCAGATACTTTTGTTAAAAAGTCCAGGTATTCTGTGTCAGGCAATAGATGAAGAGTTCACAAGCTTTTTCTGCACGTGATCAAATTGTAAGTCGCTTTGGTTTTGTGGGCCATAAAGTCTCTATTACAATACTCACATCCACTCTTAAAGCACACAGGCAGCCACAGACACTATGTAAATGAATGTGCATGGTTATCACTCAATACAACTTGACTTATAAAATCTGACATTTGGATATACATTTACCAAAAAAGTGCAAAGCAACCCTAGCCACAAATGCAGAATGGTATCTTAGAGAGTAAACACATGTGTTTAAACAAAGTGCACTGGAAAAACAGAAAAATCCTGAAGCAGCTCTTGGCACGGTTATTTTCACTTCTTTTGTCTTAACTTTTAAGACTGTAGACATAAGTATAAATGGTATTAAATTTTTCCAAAGAGGCATGTCAAGATGTTAATGTTTGTCTTGTTTCATGAGACAAATAAGTTGTTAGCCCAGTGGTTGGCAAACTCATTAGTCAACAGAGCCAACTATCAACAGTACAACAATGGAAATTTCTTTGGAGAAATTAAACTTCTTCTGATGCCACTTCTTCAAAAAAGACTCATCCAAGCCATGGCATTTTGTGGAAGAGCCACACTCAAGGGTCCAAAGAGCCTTATGTGGCTCTCGAGCCGCGGTTTGCTCAACCACTGGGCTAGCCTATAATTACTGGGTTGTTAGAGAAAGTTGGTGTTATAATAAATACTCTTCATTTCCATCTGCTGACAAGACAGTGACGTAAGACAATCCAACAGGGCTGTCAAAAGTACTAATTGAGAAGAGCGGGAGATATTTCTCTTGTTAGTTTCAGGTGCAGTGGTTGTTCCTTGGACAAGGATGCAGACATCAGAAAACTGAAATTTTTGCTCTTTTTATTTTTTATATCAGGTTCAAATGACCCACTATCTAAACGATAATCAAAATTCCCTAATGTTCCTAATAAACAAACTTCAAAAATATAATTATAAATTATTGATCCCATGCCAAAAATCTGTCACCAGTGTATAAATTAGCATGAACATATGTTAATGCATAATTCACCATTTGCGACAGAGCTTTGTTAAAAAATTGATGAAAATTCATGAAAGAACCCTTCTAAATTAAGTTTCCCAATAATGAGTAACCAGAGGCATTTATAATGTAGAGTTAATACAGCTTTTGAAATGAGCTTTCGCGAGTTTTGTAGGGCATTTATAGGACACGGTTAAACCGCTAGGTAAACAATTTTGCTGTGTTGCTTCACAGATGTCTACATTTAACTACTTAATGGGAAGACATTAAGAGGTCATGCGGTTCAATGTTTCCCAACGTGTGGTCCACGAACCACCTGCATCTGAGTCACCTGTGAGCTTATTGAAGCTGCTCTTCATTCCAAACCACTGAGAAGCTTCCAGAATTAAGAGGTCTAAAGAGAGTCCTGGGAATCTGCACTTTCCCCCAAGCACCTCAGATGCTTCTTATGGGTCATTCAACCACGGAGAAACTGAGGCCCAGTTCACACAAGGTCACCTTACAACCAGTGGCAGATCTGGAAGCAAAATCCATTATTTCCTGACTCCTAATCCAGTGCTCTTCTCCCACCTTTCAGGGCAAAGAAAGTATCTACTGGAGATAAATGTGTTGCACCTGAGAGCAAATAATCGGTACTGATGTCCCTGGAATAGTCGGCAGCCATGGCTAACGCATGTTTTCCATCGGCCATATCCTGTTTTTAGTACCGAAATATATTAACTGATCGAATCCTCACATCAATCCTCTGCAGTATGTCCTATTTTAAAGTCCAATTTACAAATGAGAAACCCGGAGGCACAAAAAAAGGTCAAACAGGGCAGGGAGAGATTAACCAAAGCATTCACATGCATATATGCAAAACCCAGGGGCAGAGACCATAGTGTGGCAAAGGCCTGACGGGTGAGGGCAGGGTAGAGAGGGTTAAAGTGGAAAACAGTGGGACATCTGTAATACTTTCAACAGCCAATGTAAGTTTTTCTTTGTGTTTTTTTTTTAATATATTTTATTGATTTTTTACAGAGAGGAAGGGATAGAAAGTTAGAAACATCCATGAGAGAGACATTGATCAGCTGCCTCCTGCACGCCCCCTACTGGGGATGTGCCCTCAACCAGGATACATGCCCTTGACAGGAATAGAACCTGGGACCCTTCAGTCCGCAGGCTGATGCTCTATCCACTGAGCCAAAGCTGTTTCGGCCAATGTAAGTTTTTTCAAAAAAGGTTATATAACTTGCATTGCTATAGGACTATCACTTTTCCAGATGAGAATCAATGAGAAATACCACACTTACTAGTAACCTCATCTTGGCTATGGAAACAGGATAAGGAGGTGTGAATGCTTTGAGGTAAAACATTGCAAATGATCCCTGATCAGAATGTGCCTCCAAAAGCCTGATCCTCTGGATCAACAAAGTCCTCTTAGAACTATAAGAATCTACTTAATTTAATTACTATACTGTACATTCATCTAGCTAACAGATGTATACACCTGAGTGTGATTCCCCCCCCCCCCAATTAGAGACCTGTCTTCTGAGAAGTGGATGGAAATATATACAATAGAAGTGTCAGCTGGGATGGACTTGGAGTAAGATTTCCAGACTTAGCAATAAAAACTTGAGATGCCCAGTTAAATTCAAATTTCAGATAAATTACAAATTATTTTATCATTTGTGCATCCCAGATAGTGCCAGGTTATACATATCCCCTCATACTAAAAGTCATGTATTGTTCACTCAACATTCAAATGTGGCAACTTCCTCAGCCTGGACAAAGAAAGAGGCTTTTGAGGAGAGGGGTCAGAAGGAAGTGCGGGCCTCATTAGGGAATCCGCTGAGCCTCGGGCAGTGGGAGGACAGGACACTGCACCTGGGACAGTGAAGAGCACTGAAGCGACATCTCCAGAGGTGGCTATTTTGTTTAATGGGGGAGCGTCCTGCCGTAACAGCTGGACAGAATCCCTGGGAAAACTGGCGAGTCAGATAAAAACGATGCTGTGTAAGGGTTGGTCCTGCCTTTGGTTTGTCTTGCCAATGAGCATCCATTGACCCTATAATTATTCCCAAGGAGCTGAGCACGCCTTAATCTCGGTTATTGCCTTATGACTGTTTAATGATTCCATTACATCTGTCTTAATTCCCCAACCAAACCACCAGTTTCTTAAAACTGGGACATTTTACTTTACTGCACTTTGCCCAATAAGCTTGCAGAGTATTTCCTTTTTTATAAATCTTATTGATTTTTCACAGAGAGGAAGGGAGAAGGATAGAAAGTTAGAAACATCGATGAGAGAGACATCTATCAGCCGCCTCCTGCACGCCCCCCACTAGGGATGTGCCCGCAACCAATGTACATGCCCTTGAACGGAATCGAACCTGGGACCTTTCAGTCCCCAAGCCGATGCTCTATCCACTGAACCAAACAGGTCTTGGCAGAGAATATTTCTTAAGATTTAAGACTGAGGTTTTTTGTTTTTTTATTGTTGTTCATTTTGGTAGATTTTGCCTAAATTATTCATTTATTCATTAATTCCTCCAACAGACATTTATTGAGCACCGCCTTTAAGTTTGCAACCCTCTTTGCCTGGAGGGGCACTCTGAGGATGAGGGGTTGGCACTCATCTTCTAACCAACGTGAAGTTTTATGTCCCTTTTCATCAGCGAAGAAGAGAAAACTGTGGTTTATTAACAAACAATCCCCGGGCAAACCGTTCCCCTTTTCCTGTTTAGTTTTAAAAGCATAACTTTCTTAAAATAACATAACCCAAATCTGGTATACCTTCCCCAATCTAACACAGTTTATTTTACTAATTTCCATTTACCACGAAATAGTTAAATCTCAGAGAAAAACCGTATCCATCAAGTACAAGCGCCCATGGCGACACGGGGTTGGGGGTAGGTTTCAGTGCCCACTACACCAAGTGTCAACACACAGCGAGCTGTACTCTCGCTGCTGGTGAAGATCGTGTCTCCACTTGCGGAAAACACACACCACCTGTGAGAGGCACAGGTGCAGGCAGTCAGCAGGGCATGCCTGCGTGCTTTCTGTTTTTGCTTTTCTCAACCAGAGCATCTGTCTGAACGTGGAGTTACAAGGAAGGAAAACATAAGGAATTTGTCTTCTGCACCAAGTCCCTCCATAGAAGTTTTGTCTGAAACACACCAGCGGTTCACACGGAAGAAAATACAATATCTCTTCTCTAATAGTCCCTTTCGATTTGCAAACTTAACTAGAACCTGAGATCCACTTGTTAGAAAAGTCTATGGCCATTTTCTAACCTGCTCATAAGGCCGGAGAGTTTGTTCACAGATTTCAACCGCCTGCCTGAATTCTGACACATGAAAACAATACCAGCTAAAGCAACAAAACAAGAACTATTGTTGTAACTTTGAACAGGTGAGTTATAAAATGAAAAGATTTTGATTCTCTGATCCTTAAAATTAACAAGGAAATTCCAGATTTGAAACAAGTGCCTAGGTTCAACAATGCATAGCAATAGGACAAAAATTACTTTGAATCCAACCAGCAAATATCATAGGAGCAAAAATATTATAGGAGCAAAGCCAAGAACAGAAA